>VUQI01025129.1:0-28571 GCA_015106735.1 Paratilapia polleni | reverse complement strand
TTTTTTAGAGATATATATATATATATATATATATATATATATATATATATATATATATCTATATATATCATGTAAAGATGCACTTTGTGCTCTGTGTGTTTATATGTGTCAGCCTGTGCAGGAAAAAGAAGTTAGTAATAAAAAAAATGAATAGAGAGAATGTAAGCAGAAGCTGCAGGGAGAAGTTGATTGAGAAAAAGCTGGGCAGAGTACACCCAAATTTAAGCTTTGAATAATGAGCCCATATTAGTTTTCACTGATTTTAAATGTAATGCTAGAGCATAATACAGCCAAGGGACACATACAGGCAGTATCAGCTCCAGCAATCCTCATCATTGTAACTGTTGAGTGTGGTGTTATGTCAGAGTGACCGTAAATCTCCTTACATAACTGTGATAGGCTGCACAGCAGTAACTAAGGCCCCTTATGACAGATTAGAGCTGCTGCTGTACAGGGCCCCTGCTGACAGGGACATGGACTCCAGAAAATGTTGAGAGAATCAGGTCATGACATTGTCTAAAGTTGTCTTTTCTCACGTATAACACACAGCAGGCATTCTCACTACTCTGCTTTTATTCATGAGTGCTTCCTGAGTAGACCGTGCAGGAGGAAGAATAAAGGATGACCACTCACTAGCTGTGAATGTACTGGACTATGAATGCTCTATTCTCACATCGGTGCAATCTGACAACAAACAGAATTTCTATTAGAGAGCTGGCAGGTTAAAAGCCATTTAATGATCCAACTGCATTGGAAATTAGTATTTTCACATGCTCCTCCATCAGTTACATGGGGTAATACCTCATCATTACAGGGCAGAATTAATTGCTTAGTTGTTGCACACACATTCAAACTGAACCATCTCCTCTCATGTAGTATGCATCTGTTTCTTTATAAATGTTCAATACGATAAAGTTTCAGTTGAAGATTTGCCCCCTTCCCGATTTCCTGATGTGACTCCAGCGAACCATGGTGAGAACTATTATCCAACTAATATCGGCTTGATTCATGCATCCTTCGCAAAGACGAATCTGCCCGACTCCAGCCTTACTGAAGCATCCCCAGATCATCACTGATCTTCCACCAAATTTCACAGTGGATGCGAGACATTGTGGCTTGTAGACCTCTCCAGGTCTCCGTCTAACCATTAGATGAGCAGGTGTTGGACAAAGCTGGATATTAGACTCATCAGAGAAGATGACTTTACTCCAGCCCGCTATGGTCCAATCCTTATGGTCTTCAGCCTGGCTCTTCGCATGAAAGCCACGTACAAGGTATATGTATGTGTGTGTGTGTGTGTGTGTGTGTGTGTGTGTGTGTGTGTATGTGTGTATTTTTTTTAATGTATATAATGTACCAACTATATAACACTAAATTCATGTAGATGTCAGCTGTTGTGAGGCATTGTTGTTTCAGGCATTACCATTTTTTTTAAGCCCCAGGTTGGATAGATCAGAGCTTTCAGGACAAAAAGAAATAGTAGTATAAACTCATAATCACTACAAATTCAATATGACATGACCTGTACTACATGTGATAAGTTTCTAGTTACAAGAATATGGTCAACATGTCAAAAACCTGTTTCACACTCCATAACAATGTTGTGCAATCATGTGCCACTGCAGGCTGCGAGGGTGCTGGTTTTCATTGTGAACAGCTGATTTCAATGATTACTTTGTCTTCTTTCCTCTTCTTTAATCAGTGAAATCAACTGATATTGCCTTTGCTTGGAAGAAAACTCTACATGAAAACCTTTATGGCACACAGTTGCCTCATGTTCTCTTTTGTCATGTAAACAAATATTGTTTTAGTTATTTTTAGTGCTTACTTTTTTACATTTATTTTCCAGATTATGCATCTGAGTCAAACATGCAAGGATTGAGTTGACAGGGGGATGGTTTGCTCTCAATGAGTGCATATAGTGGACTGTAACTTGTAAGAAAATCAAAGTAAGTGTGCAGACTTGGTTAGAGGTGCGTTAGAAAAGCTATTACACCCAGAAAGAATTCCTGTAAACTCATACTGGAGCTGGAGAAGAAAGGCAGCAGTAGTACCCAGCACCCTCCCTCCCTTGAACCCCTCTCACTGATGTCTCTCCCTCTAGTCACCCTCTCTCATTCCCAGGCTCTGAATGTGGGTGTCCCATCGGGAATTCAAGTAGCACATTGGGTCAGCCACTCAATACCCCTCGTTTAAAAGGATTCATTGCAGACTAATTGGGATAACATGGCTGGAAATGTTGACCTTGGTATTTCTAAACAAGGTTTCAATTAACTTGTAATAAGGCCAAGCAGCCCAGCCCTGGACGGATCCTCCACCAGCAGGAGGAAATGCGAAACATGCCCCAGTTGATGGTTGGCTTTTCGTAACTTTGATTAATCACTCAGAAAGTAAGCAAGTGGGACTGGTAAAATAATTAGAAGGGAAAACACAGCATGCTCACTGCAGTAGCATGTATGAACCAAGGCTGAGTTACTGGAAGATACGTCAAAATGTCTTTTGTTCCTCCTTATCCAAATAAAGCACATTTTAGTGCTTGCATAAAGAAATAAAAATAAATGCAATGAAAAACAATACCTCTGTATCTCCCAGACACAGGAAGCTGTAGGACAGATCAGTCCACAAACTTTATTTCTCTTGTTGTGAAATCATCTTCATTTGAAGTGGGAGACAAAAGAATGTGCACTGTCTTTGTATTTCTTAACTATTTTTCTTTGAGGATTTTTGTTTTCCACTGAGGATAACCTTATTCAAACCACTAATCTGTTTCTTTGTATAGCACATTGTGGTGTTTCCCCATCTTTGTGTAATACAATCAGAAGAAATACAGCTGGTGCCCCCTGTTGTCCAAGGTATGACTGTAATCGAGTACAGTTCAAACACATAGAACTGCAGATATGTTTGATCTGCTTTTAATAATGACGTGTCCCCAACAATCTGCCATTAATTTCTTAAACAAAAGCCTCCTTAAACCACATGCAAAACTGGCTCTGACTTACAGAACTGATACTTTGAGGAAGTTTATTATTTCACATTATATTGTGTACAGGCTCTTAGATCTCGGTGCCAGTAGCCCCAATCCAGCAGGCCTATAAATGGGCTGCCAGAGTTTTAGATTTGGTACAGGAACTGAGTTGAGCCACCTGATGAGAGACAGAATGGAGCTCTGGCTAAAGATGGGCTCTTTCTTGCTGCTGAGTCAGCAGATCATCTCTGCGTACCAGGTCATTTACAGCCACAGGACACCAGCTGACCTGTGTTGAATTATCGTTAATTCAAAAAGCAACAGTGGAGCGTGTATCTGTGGGACGATGGAATGAGGAGATGGCCTCGGCAGATTAAAGTGAAACTCAATGAAATTCTCCCTCCCTTTCATGTTGCTGTGGAATCATCAGGTTGACAGTTTTGTGTGTTTGGCTTCTTCTTCTTCTTCTTTTCTGCCTTCCTCCTCCTCAACTTCCTCCCTAATTCTTTTTTCCCGCTATTTCGAATGATCATGAGTCCAAAGAATGTCTTTCTGCAAGTGTTTAACACACTAGTCTTTGAAGCACAGTCCAAGTGGCTGCTTTTGTCTGTGCTTTGTTGTTCTAAATGCTAGCTGTATTAAATCACCTCCCAGTCCCCCGGCCTGTGTGCTTCATCTTCTCCAAAACTCCATCTACAATCTCCAGGAGGAAGTCCTGTTCTGCACTTCTGAGGCTGTCGAGGGACTTGGCATATTTACACAGGTTTTTAATGCAATTCTAATAGAACCGTGACACTTTAAATGCTGATTTTTTTGTTGCTTTTGGAGCATTTTCCCTCTGCATACATCATTATGGTGGAGACAGGAGCTGACTGAAGGAGAGCGGTTTGCTTCTTTGTCACTTCCAATAACTGGTAACATACTTCCTCCTTCTTTTCTCCTGTTTAATTTAAGCCTGGACACATGTTGCCAAGTGGAAGATGATAGAAAAGAGCTGTAGATGACTTGCAGAAAGATACTCTATGTAAATGTGCACACTATATTCCATTTAAGTCTCTAGTGTGGAATTTGGGGAGTGTTAAGAGTTAAAAATAAGAACCGATTCTGATCCAACACACATAACAAACTCATGTTTTAAGTGAATTCATGTTACATATGTCATATACGATAATGTTTCTAGCATGAAACCCATAGCTCAGTTTAAGAGCATAATTAACTTTGCATTCATGGAAAGCACAGTGGCTCCTGTTTGCTTTTATTCCCAAACATTTGCATTTGATTCATTTTACAGACACACTTATAAAAGCCTGTGAAATGATGGAAGCACTGCAGAAGACGTGCAGTAAACCTGGCAGAGGAAACACACCTTTCTTTTACAGCCGGGACATAAACAGTAGTTTATGGTTGGGGATTTACTGTCATGTTGCATAAGCGGGCAGGTCCCCTTTTTAGAAAAGAGGCTAAGCTTGGGCTGAGGTGGATGCTCTTTTGAAATGTCTGGATCATTTACTCCTAAACATTAATTCAATAAATGCAGGGTAAAGGTGCCTGGAGGCACTCATCAGCAAGGATTAGTCCACTCCAAGGTCCCTCGTTTTTTACCCCCATATATTTTCTCATTTTCATCAGAGGAAGGGTGACTAAATACAACGAAGACTGGTTCAGTCCACTTCCGAGAATTGTTTTCTTTTTCTCCGTACCACTATTTCATGGCTGTCAGAAACAAATGACTGCGTGCATGAATTAAGGTCGTGATTTTCATCATCTATTCACTACATTTTGTTCATTATGGATGGAAAACAGTAAAGCTGCCACAGATAACCAGCTAGACTAGAGAGAGGCCCCCTGCAACTGCCAGTGGTCTGAGGAAAGATGAGCCGGTCTTATCAGCTCCCTCTGTGCATAGCCTTCACCTCTGCCTTATACAGACTGGTATCTGTCTTTTTTCAAATAGCTACCCTAATTTTATGGTTTTACCACCCTTTGTGTGCGTCTCTTCACCTGTGATAGTGTTCAAAGGTGCATCCACCCAAAGATAGCAGTTTACAGTAGTTAATTGGTGATTAAACGACTAGATTTCCTTGTAAAATGTCGCTACCTGTGTTGTGGTGTTTTTAAAAAAAAAAAAAAGTTTCAAAAGATGTAAAGAATTTCATTGGGTTTTAAAGCAAATTTTGGTTTATTTTAAGGGTGTTTATAGACTCAGAAAAGGCAATGATATAAAAACATGTAAAAACAGATGCTGCTGTATATTGAACCTCAAAGCACTAATAAACACGAAATTATTATGCACTTAAAACTCAAGTTAAATTGAGAATAGTTTGAATTGTGGGATATTAGCTGATTCACTTTCTTAGATAAAGTGATATCACATTTATTTCTGTCTGGTCGAAGGCTGCAGTTAGCAGATGGTTAGCTAAGCTTAGCACAAATATTGGAAACAGGGTGAAACAGCTAACTCTGTCCAATGGTAACAAAATCAGCCTGCAAGCTCCTTTAAAGCCCACTAGTTAAAAGGAATAGTGTAAGATCATCCATTTTCAGGAGGCTTTTTTTATGTGGAGACTCCAGGATGTTGCAGCTCTCAGCCAAGAAATAGTCCAGCATATAACATCCTGTAAAATGGTAAATTGTTGTTTTAACACCTGTAATTAAACAAACTAGATATTTCCTGTTGTTTAGTAAGTTTTATAAGTGGCTTTTATTACTTTTGGAGAGGGCTAAGCAAGCCATTTCCCGTTCTTTTTCTTTCTTTCTTTTTTAAAAAAACAAAATCATCTAACTAAGCTTTGCTTATGGGCTTCAAGTTGTATTCTTAAATTTAATAGACAGATATGAGTGGTCAGTTTTCTCACATTCCCACCAAAATGTCAGACTATTCCTTCATTTCCACTTTCTGTGAAGCTGGTGACACTGCGTCCACACAGGTCTTCCTCTCAGGTCACTTTTAGCAGCAGTCAGATTTTGCACTGGCAACAGGTCTGCCAGTGCGAGATTTGCAGCCACCCTAGCCACAGCCAGAGCTCTAAACCCATGTAATTACATTTTAAGCAGCATTGGCTGGTTGAAATACCTCGAGTAATTAGTTTTGTTTTTCCACTCTTCCTATAATCTTCTCCTTTTGTGTGAGGGTTTGGACCATGAGCTGGAGAGGGAAACAGAACAAGACGGTAGGTAACATGGAATGAATTTTTAAAAAAATCTGACATAGTTGCATGTAAGAATAGAATGAATCCCCAATCCACTCATACACACACATACACACATTCCCTTGGACCACCTGAAATGTGTTTTGGTGGTTGTTTCCTTTGATTAAGAGTGTTGTGGGAGTGCTGTACAAACATAAAAGCTGTCCAGACGGTTTTATAGTGTTTATTTGTGGTACCACCTGTGTTTCCATACAGAAGAAGAATGAGCCCGTGATGGTGATGAGGAACATAGAGTGTAAAGGAAGTACGGTCTGTGCCATGTGCAAGTTCAGATGGCCAGCCAAGAGCAAAAAACATGCCTATAAAGTACATCTCAATCTGTTTCTGCTTTGAAGAGACCAGCAAATCCTCAGCTTAGAATGGCCTTTAATTTGTTAAAAATCTCCAAGGCACAGTTGTCACTTGCAAAAGGTCCTTCAGACACCCCCACCATCTCACTGCCTCACTGCCCCTGGCTGCCCTCCTCCTTTCCTCTCTCCTTCTCTCTCCCGCTCTCCCTTCTCTGTCAAATATTTATAGCTGATGGCAGATAAGATTATTTCAGCACTGGACCTCTCAGTGCCAGCTGCTGCAGACCTTTGCTCACAATAAAGCCTAAGATGCGTTCCAGGCAGTGGGAAGATTGTTTTATTTGGAGCTCATCGTAGGCCTCTAGTGATAGGCGAGTTAGGTGCAGAAAATCAAGACGCCAATGACTTTCTTGGCTCTGCACATCATCAGAAACTCGTAATGTAGAAAATTTTCTTCACAACACAACACAGCAATTTTTGCACACATTTGATAACCCCCACCAAAAACCTAAGCAGCACATTTATTTACTGTGAACCTTCTTTTCATGGAGAAAAGAATATCCTTGATGATCTGGTCAGGAACTTCATTCAGCACACACTGATGGTAATGTATCTGTATCCTTTAAGTAAATAAATAACATTTTAATAGCAAAAGGTAACCCTTAAACATATTTCACGTTAGTCTTTGCTTCCAGAAATTTTAAGACATGTAAGCAGAAAGGACATTCAAAGGAATGATCCATAATTCTTTGGATTTTTTTCTTTTTATTTATTACTTATCATTACGACAAACATTATTAAATAAGCTTACATTTGACTTTTTTGTCTTTTCATGAAAAAAGGAAATCTTTTATGGGTTTAGACATGAAGCTGGGCACATTTCTCTTTTATACATGTGCATTTGTCAGAGTGAATCCGTGTCAGTGTCTCTTTATGTAAGACATAGATCAGTGTGATGAAATGCCAGGGCTAATCCAGCTGAACACACTGCAACCTGTCATAGTTGGACCGAGAATGGCCTCCTAGCCAGTCAGCTCGTGAGTGGAAAATTAATCTTGTTTAATAAAATTAAACGCCATCTGGGCTTTGTAGTCCAAATTGTTCCAATATGTGAAAAAGTCTTCCCAAAAAAAGTTTTATTAACCTCAAGCAACCCTGTAAGTTCTGTGGCTGTACAAACAGTTTGGAAGCACACACTGTGGCAGAGCCACTGAGGAGAAAACGATAGTGGCATTTTATCAAGACGTCTTACAGCTGTGAGTAAATGCAATAAAACCTGAGCATTAAAAAATTCCTGTACACTTTTCAGTGTATACAGCACAGTCAGCATCATATCTCATATTTTTTATCAAACATCTTGCTCATTTGTCCTCAGGCAGAGTTCATGTAGATAATAATCTGCAAGTTCAGAAGCAATATTAGGCAATACATGGGTGTCAGTGTTGTCAGTCTTATCAGCTGTGCAGGGCTGTCTGCCTTATGAAATAGCACATGGATGTACACAAAGACACAGCGCTTTGTTATTTGGCCAACAACAGAAAATTTGTTGGTGGACTGGACAGACTTTGTCCTATGTCCTCAGCATTATCTGCTGCATATCAGTCTTTATTGTTTATTGGGAAACAACATCGGTGGTGCCATCTAATGGTCAATAGGCCAAAAATCAGATAAATTTGAGGTAGTGAGGTGTTATCAGAGCTACTGTCTATTGATTTCTTGGAGTGACTTTGAACCTCTTTTTCACTCTGGTTTCCTGATTAAAGGGCTTTGAATCCATCCATATCTTCAAAATAAGGGCTGCTTCACTGCAACCTATTGCTTTATCAGTGTCATTAGATTAGCACCAATAAAAGGAAAGTAATGCACTTCACTTAATAGTATTACAAGGAAATTTTCAATTCTATCACTATCAAACGACTTTTTGGATATAGGTAATAGTTTGGTGTTTCCAGGATTAGAGGAATATTTACGTTTAACTATAAGGTATGGGAAATGGTGCTCACTTTGTAAAAATGTGTTCCACATATATAAAACAAACCTTGTCATTCTGTCTCTGTAAAAAGTTTGATTATTCAGTGTCTTGTTTAAATCCATAAATGCTGTCTGTACTTCTCCACATCTTTCAGTTATTTTCCTGTGTCAGTAAAACTATAATGTATGTCTGCTTCCTGCTACAGAACAGCTCTACGTGCATACGTTTCTGTTGATGGAGTTTATAACATCCGAACAGCTTCTGTTCCAGACTGGAGCCATCGATTTACCTTGACTGTCTGCACTCCGTTGACTCCTCTTTTACTTCTCCACTTTCACAAGAGGTGTGTATGTGAGAGAAATGCGGTTTACGTACCAGCGTCTGTGTCGTGCTTGTGGTGCTAAATGCGTGGTATTGTGTTTGCAAGAGAGATGGATATGTGCATTTTCTCTCAGATGATTGGTCAATGACCTCTTCGGCTCATGGTTATGACGGCTGTCATTATAGCCTTTCAGAACATAAAGGCCCTGGGAGCATAAAAATGAGCTGATTGTCAGCAGCTCTGGGCAGCAGATCATCTGTGCAGCAGATGCCTGTGATAAGATAATGATAAGGCTGCTATCTGGCCTTCACATCAGCCTCCAAAGCAATAATAGAAGACGGAGTATCAGTTCACCATCTACTGTGTGTCCTCAGTGGGATATGGTCTGATGCTGATGACAGATTATCAAACAGATACATTAGAGCAATGAGGCCTGCAGGAAGCGTGAGCGGTGGACAAAAGGGTTCAAAATATAAAGTGCACCTGTTTAACTACTCTGGGATGTAGCTGAAGCGCTGTAATATCGATTGAGATGTGATAAGGATGGCTTGTTGTGTCAATAAACAGTCGCTCCCTAATCCTTACATGTCAATGACCAAAGGCGGCTTTTTCCTTTTTGCTGTGCACTTTCACATCCATCTTTCATTTATTATTCCGAAATCAGTATTTAAAAAAACATACTTTTAACATGGGTCTTGTTTTATACTGTTCACCTTATTGATCTATGTAGAGTAAATGGTTGGTGTTTCTTCTTGTTACATGTTCTCCTTATCCTTCTCCCATCTTTGCTCTGCCATCACCGACACTCACAGTGACTGCCCGGTACAAAGGTGAACTGTTTATTGGTGCCATTCTCCATCTTCTGGAAGTTGAAAAAAGAAGGCATTACTTGTGATTTTTTTAATTTTTTTTTTATCTATCTGAGGGTCCTGATAGCTGGCTACCAATGTTGTTAGGAAATCGGTTACTATCTTTGGTGATAAGGAAGCAAGTACTGTGGGGCTCAAAGGGTATTAGGAGCAGAGCTCATTGACTTTCATTCAAAAACAATCCCCATTGTCTTGCTAACTATCAGGAAATCATTTTCATGCGATACAGATGCAATCTTTGCAAAATAATTTGAGCCATATATTTAATAATATAAGATTTGAAACTATTAAGTCTGTTAAATCTCATGTTGGTTCCAAGACACTATCTTTAGGCACCTTAATGTTTTCCTGGAAGCACTAACATGCTTATGTTTAGCAGGTAATAATTAGCATGTTAGTTCAGCATTTTTCATGACTTGCTTTTTACTATCTATCTATCTATTTAGATACGGGACGGGTACAGAAACAACATAGTGTGTTTGGCTAATGGTCATAAACCTAAATAGCACAAAATAGGACAGTGATTCTTATTTTAAAGGTATAACATGCAGCAGCCGTTGATTAATGTTTACCAACACAACATTCAAACTTGGACCCTCCTCTCTGGCTCATTAAGAGAAGTGGTGCTTGAGTGAACTACACATAGAATAAGGACATGGAAGGATGTTAGCAAGAACAAAGCAGAAAATCTGAGCAGAAAACTTTTATTTCTGATTTATTTTGTAATTGTTTTACAGTGATTGTGTTCTAAAACACAAACATGCCCACAGCTCTGTCCTCATCCTGAACACAGCAAAATAAGGAGAAAAATGTGAAAATAGAGCCAGAAGCCAAAGTCTCTGAAGATAGATGTACCCCCACTTCTGTGGGTATACAGGATGATGGACGGGAATACTTTTTGTTTGTTTGTTTGTTTGTTGTTCTGTTTTATTTATTTATTTTTTGAGTCTTTACATTTTTTTTAAGAAAATTGTTGTATACACTGTAAAAAAAAAAAAAAGATAATAAAATTTAAAAACATCTGTAAAAAAGGGAAAATGTCCTGGTAATATTCTGCCAGTAAATGATCCATTTTGTATGGATGTTTATGGGCATTTCTGTAAATGGCAAATGTTAACATTCAATGTGTGGTTAGAAAACATGGAAAAATATTTGTAGAGAGGTGGAATTCAGAAACTATTTTTTTTCTTGCCATTATATTTTTAGGGATGCCTGCATATATAAGGCCAGCACTTAAATCATTCAGTATCACACACCATTTTTAAATTAACTTTTTACACGGTGACTCTTGAGCCCAGCTCGTGCCGGCTCAGCTAACAACCTCTGTCGCTCAGTTGTCGCTGAGTGTCAGTTCTCCCTGAGCCTTTGTTGAGCCTCTGTTTGTGTTCTGGCTAGACATCATCTATAATGAGCGCTGATTAGTTAACTTGTTTAAATGCCTCTTCTATTTCAGTCTCCACTGCTCAGCCATCCCTGCATCCAGGCCCAGCCATGCCTCGCTCACCCGCCCTCACACGTGGATGGCATTCTTCAGAGGTGTCTGAGCTACAGTTAGAGGCCACTACAGGGCCAAAGGGAGTTTAAGCCTAATGTTTATTGTACCATTTGTGTTTTTATATTTGGTTGTATCTACTTATCAGCATTAGCAAATTAATGCACAATATATGATCGTAATCAAAGCTCATTTTGTCTACTCCCCCCTGTTTCCCATTGCCTTCCCTCTTCATTCCCATTCCCTTTCTGTTCTAACTCTCCACAGATGTTAGGAGGTGGTGCTGGTGCTGCATAGTCACCAAGCTGGCTAGACCTCCTGAGGCCACCTACACCAACTGGACCTCGCCCTCAGCCTGTTTTTCTTTCCACTGGGGAGGTGAATACATTTGAGAGGGGCAGGGAGGAGGGCCTGTCATGGCCTCTTCAGTCTGTGTCTGTGATCCTGAGTGGTGTTTATTTGTCATTGCTTGCCCAGTGTTCCCCTTTAACACAGCAGAATCAAAAATGTCAGCGACAAAGTCGGGCTTGGGTGAGATTGATCTCAGGTCCTCAAGATGAAAATCTATTTTTAAAATGAGTAAATTGCAGTGAGCGGTTTAGTGTGAACTTGAGATCATGACCCTCCAGCAGACTTTTTTTTAAAATGCTCTACCAGTCTACAGATGCTTCTCTAGCCCTTGTAGAATGTGTAATAGCACCCTCAAGGTTTCCAGTATCCACTGACAAGAGTGCTAAATCTGATGAATCCAGTATGTAGCAATTTGAGGTCAAGTTTTCAGCATTACAAGTAGCAGAGAACCTTATCTTATTACTATATCCCAGGTCTCTCTCTAGTGTTTTTCTTGTTCTTTGATTCAGTGTGTGTGTGTGTGTGTGTGTTGAGTGCTTGCCCACGAGTGTGTTCTCTGACACACGGTGCTCTGCTGAAGCTAGTGTTTGTTCACAGCATAAATAGGTTTTTATCTGATTGATGGAGGTACATGTTGGCTAGTGCAGCTAGGTGGAGGTGGGGGCCCGCCTCCAGAGAAGCTTTAAGCAGGCCAAAGATAAAGACTCAGAAGTGATGGGCTCTCTGTGATGCCCTTTTGTGGGAGGAAATTTAATGGAAGTGGCTACATTGGTAGCAGATGGAGCAGTTTCCTGGATCTCAGTCACGGTAGAAATATTAGACACACAAGCACACACACACACTCAAACTCCCACATACCCCACCCTTTTAAATTTCTTCACCAGATTTACAGTACGATAGAGGCAGAGGGATCGAACTGGAAAGTGTTTATTTGCCTGGGACCTCAGGCACCAAGGGTTCATATTTTTCCTGTGCTTTTTTTCTGTCTTCTCCTTGTGTCTTTCTCTGTTTCATTTACAGGGCATGTGTATGTCTCCCATGCCCTGCTGTCATCTATATTTTTCTTTTTGGCTGCCTGTCTTCAAGACTCTCACAGTCCCTTGGTGGATCCTCAGGATGCTGGAGCAACAGGCTGACAAATTTGGTGTAAAGTTGTTGAAGAAAGGTTCTGGTGAAAAATGAATTGATGCTCAGCTTTTGCAACCTCAAGTGTGCGTATGTGTGTGTGTGTGTGTGTGTGTGTGTGCGCGTGTGTGTGTGTGTGCATGTGTGGGGGAGGGTGTGCATGCTTGAGTGGGGGCTTGCTACGTGTGGGTGGCTCAGCTTGAGGGTTGAGCGGTTGAGCGAGATGACAGTAATAAATTAATTCACTTTAGGACCTGGCGACTGAATCATCAATCACATTTATTAATGATGTGTGTGACTGATATACCTCAGAGTCCCAGTTCTTCCTTTGTAGCCCAGACACATCCTACAGAACATCAGCTAACTGAGAAATGAACATCTGTTAAGCTGTGATGTAGTTGGCCACATAAAAACAACTGATGCCATGTTGAGATATCCATTACCCCTTGGGGGTCCTCTCTCTTTATCTGAATTTACTCTGCAGTTTCAAGTTGAGGGCTGACACACAGCACAACTAACCCTGTCCAACGCCAGGAGCTAAAAATAAACTTATTGTGTCATTGAAAAAAAAAGCTTTTTAATGAAATCACATGCAGATTTGGTGTGCTAAAGGCAACGACCATGGGGTTTGTGTAAGTCACGGTAGCGATAAGCACGGTGCAGTTCTCTCCCCCCCTGCTGTAATGCCTTTGTTTATGCTGCGGGAATAGCTTCGCCAACAGAATACAACTCTGAGTATTTGCTGATGAGGATGATTAGACTGAAGAAATTAATTGTGGTGTTTTTGATGAATATTAAATATTGGAACAAGCCCAAACAAAGAGTGAGCTAAGAAGCTAATTTGGTCTGACAGTTTGTGTGGTGTTTTGTTGATATTTAAAGTACTTTGCCCCAATCTGGAAAGTGAATTCCACTGTGCACAGCACAGAAATGTAGTTCAGCCCCACTTGATTTGGGCTAATTAAGCCAGACTGATGAATGTTTGATGTAAGTCAGTGATTAGAAGGCTTTGAGGGCTTTGAGAGGGTTTTGAAATGAAAGCCAAACAGTTGTGCCCCTGCTCCATCTGTAGGTATGTATGGATGTTGGGGTTTAGGGAAAGAGCATTTCCCAGCAGATTTTTTCTTTCTTTTTTTCCTGTTTTTCTTTTTTTTGTGCACTGCAGTTTAAATGCACTAATAAATCTCTCCCTTTTTTTAAAAAATTGATTGTTCTGCATTTCACTGCAGCCCGCATTTCTCTTTCAGCAGAAGTGAGTCAGACAGAGCTGATTCGTCTTTGGTGAGACTGATACGAGATCCTTAGTTTAGGTCAAAAGCAGAACCAGAACATCCACAGCATTTGGTGGAATGAAAGCAACTTCACTTGCTCGAACTGAAAAACACCTGCCCTTTGTGTAGACAACTTCCATCAATGGTCAAAACATGGCAGCTAGAGAAGGATTAGTGCTGTGATATATAGCATACACTTAGGGCAATTTCTTATCATTTTATTGACTGCTGCTTTCAGGCATTTGACCTATAGCCATCAGCACTTCTCCCCCACTTGTTATCTCTCCTTCTCCCTCATTCTTCCACACTCCCTTACCTACTATTCACTCCTTTTCTCTCTTTTTTACCACCCCCTCGCTCTCATTCCTCTTACTTCTTCATTGCTGGGAATGCCAAATGTGTAACCCTGTTGGTGACCTCTTAGAGAGGTCATAAATTTAGCGATGAGAGATAGTAGGTGTAACTCAGAGAAATGAAAGCATGGTAGCTTGATAATCCATCAAGCCCTTGCTTTTCTAAACACTTCTTACTGCCAATACTATTAAAAGTACTCCACAGTGAGGAAATAATTTTAAGAAAAAGCTGTTTCCACATTTCATTTCTCCCTTTGTAACAGTTTTTACTGTATGTATGATCTAATATTAAAACTTTGAATTTCACTGTAATTCTATATTGTTATACTTAATAACACATCAAACAAAGTTAGCATTGATTAACTGGTTAGTGACTCAAAATGAATGAGACCTTCAAAACTGGCTTGTTGATGCCCTATCAACTGATTCTGTTGGATCTATGGCTGAACTCAACAGATGAACTCACTGGGCTAAGCATGTATAATGAGTGATTTGTCTCTCTGTTGTGTATTTGAGAATGCTGATATTTTTGGCCAGTGTGAGAGTCTGGAAATGCAGACGGGGTCTGTGTACGTAACACAGTGGCCAGCACCACAGTCCACCCTTTTCAGCCCCTATACATCACAACCCAGCGTGTTCCCTCTTTGCTCCCAGATAATGTTATCAGAGCTGATAATGCCCCTGAGCCCCTCCTCACTTTGAAACCCTGGCATCCCCCACATACTGGGCCACTGGTATTCAGTGGGGTGAAGGAGAAAGAGGTGCCCCCACCCCCAACCCATTTGATCCCCATCTATCCTTTAGCTCCCATGTCTGTCTGTGCTGGCCAGACTGCAGCACAGATAGACCCCAACATTAAAGCGCTTCACCACCACACCCCGACTCAATCAGCCACTGTCGGCCAGCGAGATTCCCCAGTACACGCTTCATTTCCCCCCTCCCCCACGCGTTCTTGTTTTGATAGCTGCTGATGTCATTCCACAAATTTTTTCACAAATTAGGGGGCTGAAATTATGGGGCCGCCTCGCCTCTCTTTGACTCGCCATGTTGTGCCATCCCGACGGGAGCTTAATTCCTAATATCAAAGTCTGGCTGTTGGCTTGAGCATTGTGGGATTCTGTGGCCTCTATCCGAACCCATCTGCTCCCTCCCTCCGGCTGGTATGAAGTGACAGAAAGTTGAGTCTAAACTCCAGCAGCCATGAGTAGGGTGGGTGTGCGGGGGCTGCGTAGAGTTGTTACAAATCACCAAATGATTGAAAAGAGTTTTAAGAGGGTGAGTTAAGGGCAAGTGAGTCTCAGGAACGTCAGTTCTGGCCAGCTGCTTTTTTCCGGGGGAGAGGGGTATAATGATGGGACATGATAAGATTACCAGGGGTTAGTGGTAGCTGTGGTAGTGGTGGGGCTGAAAAGGAGCGAGGATGGGTGACTGGTGGGGCACTTGAAACTTGCGTTCGTCATGGGGGAAAGCCCTTGGTTGCCTGGAAACAGGAGGGAAACATATGTAAATATAGCCATTCTACATTCTAGATCTTACCGCTGATAGCTGCCTATTTATGTGAATGGTATTCACTATGTGGAGCACAAACTTTAACCGCGTGACTGAAGGATGACAAGACAGTTGACAATAAGGAGTTTCAAAGGTGACACTAGATATTTAATTTAGACTGATTAAAAATACTTTAGATAACTTTTTTATGTCAAGTGTTGGTTAACCTCCTTTAACTTACAAAATAAAGAGAAGAGTTCGCAGCATATATGCGGCCACACTTCCCAGGAAGACCAATGACTCCTTGGTCCCCTGAAAGCCTGTAATTGCAGTCATCTTCAATATTGACTTTGTCATTTTTACAGCTCCTCTAGATCGTTCTCATGAGCACCCTGCCAAAAGAGCCTCATTGGAGGCAATGCAGTTAATGATTTGAGACATTTACTCTCTGTGCCCTGCTATACAATGTCAATGCCAGACCTGCCTGTGTGTATTGTGTGCCTCTCTATGTGCATGTGTGTATGTTGGAAATGGCTGCCTCAGTTATTATCAGGGTAATCCTGAAATTGGAGACAGTATTAGAGTTGGGCATGTCATTCTAGGGTGGGATCCCGCCTGTGTATTGACTACTGTCGCTTCCAATTAGACAAAATATTTCCTCAAAGCCTTGCAGATCGAGGGGACTAACACGCTCCTTTTTGGATGCTCACCACAGACAAACAGACCGTTACCAGCTAAATGAGATCTCTAGGTAATTTCAAGAATACAGCTTTGTCCTGCCTAACCTCTGTTCTTCTCCTTTCCCTTCTTTCCCTCCTTTCACATCTTCACCTTTGGCCCAGGCTGTTTTCCCATGAATCCTCGTGTAATAGGTATGGATATTAGCTTGGCCAGCCCAGTGTCGGGTGACAGTCCGCTCAGCATTCGGCTGTACAAGACTGTCACCGCGGCCCTTGTAGACAGTGCTGATGGAGTCATTTGTTTTTGCACATTAATTCAATTCTGTCCCCAGACCAGGGTCGGACACCTGCTTTCCATTGCGGTGGAACGGTGGGGGAAGGCAGAGAGGATGGGGCTAGCTGGGCCACCTGCCGATGTTATTACAGTAGAGAGGCACCCAGGCGAACACACGGGTGCACACACATGTACACACTCTTAGTGGCTTTGGACAGTTGTTTATATGCTTGTCTTCATGTTTGTAATAAATTACATGAAACTAGGCCCAAACTTAGCTTACTGTGTGTTCATTGCTGTACTTAAATTACATAACCAATTTCAGATATTCATTAAGGTCTGTGTGAAGCGTAACAGACTGTCCAGGCTCACACGTTTGGTTAACCTTTTAATTTTTCATACACCACTGTAACTGTGTGAAGTGGATGGATTTTATTTTAAAGGCGTGCTGAGACCGCCTCACTCAGCACTCTGCCAGTTGTAGAAATTCCGTTGGTGATTTCCGCTGGTGGAGGTGAAGAGAGCTCTGGCTCTAACACTGTAACAGTCAGTCTATTGTTGGACCTGCTCACCCATGTTGAGCTCAATGGGCCGTGTGGGTTGGTTCAACCCTACAGTACACTGCCCCCCAGTGCTCAACACGTCCCTGTGCCAGTAAAATATGACTGAAATCAGATCCACGGTCACCTACTGTTCACTGATTTAATGATAATCATCACTGAATCTCATATTTCCCTGTAGCCACTGACACACACAGACCAAACCAAACACACACACACAGATGGTTAAACCTGAACACTCACATAAATGTGAACCTGTGAGCTTGTTAGACACATACACACAACGGTGTCTATGTACACACAGAAGAGACACACACATATACACTGGGAGCCACACAGGGATTACAGCATCTATTTGCATCTGTTAGATATGGATCGGCTCATCACCAGTAACCTGCAGCTAGAAATCCAATAGCCAGTCATTTGATTGAAATCTGGCAGTACTTAGCAGCCTGGTCCCAAGCTGCCCAACAGAGATGTGTATGGGTGTGTACTTTTGCACATGTTCTGCAGTGGAAATATCTGTAGTGAGTATTAAAACTTATTAAGGTCACGTGCATGAAATGTCAAGAGACAGAGCAAAAGGTGTGAAATAGAAAGCTGCGTTTTTAATCAAGCCCTCCAGGAGTGTAAAATGAAGAAATTTATGGATCAAGTTTAAGGTTAAACATCCACACTCATGATGTACTGTGCGGGTAAAGTATTTCCAGGTTCCTCCACTTCATTTGTATGTGTAAGAGAAGATTTTTTGTATACCTGTTGTATATGCCTGCAATCAACAGATAGTTAAACACACAAGCAAACTGCGGTTATACTGAGTTATACAGAGTTTCCCCATTACAAAATACTCCAATATGCAGAGCTATTCAGTCCAGACTTTACATTAAGGGGCCCAAGAACTATAATCAGTAGCATCAGTGACTTGTGTAGTTTCACAGTCAAGGACACTGTAATTGAAATGCATTCAGTCCATCTGCCTGCCCATTCACTTTGAAGTTCCTACAGTATATACCTTTCTCCTCTAACATAAGGTAAATAGGAAACTAAAAGCTGATGTAACGTGTTGCCTACTCTGCAATCAGCTCGCTTACTACTGGGACGGACCCAATCAATGCCTGCCTGTTGGCTTGCCTGCCGCCCAGATGTAGCCTCTGTCTTAAACCCCTGCTTGTTTAAGAAAGCCCCGTCCTGGAAGGAGGTTTTGCAAACCAAGGTTTCCCCTGGAAATGACCAATTAGGGAGTAATATGGACCTGGTTTCCTCCGTGCCAGTTTGAATTGGTGTGCTGGTGCTATAATGTGATACGATCTGAGAGATACATGAATGGAAGTGGTTTGGAGTAGCATGAAATGGTTCCCCGGGCTTCTCTGCTTTCCTCTCTCTCTACCCCCAGATTCCCCCTTCTCTCTCTCTTCACCCTCCAGGAGTAAATTGGAGTACATAATTACTGCAATACCATGTGAGCCTAATTGATTACTGCTCCCCCTTGGCCATTGGCAATGGATTGTGTGCCTGAACAAATCTTTAGTGACCACACATTCAGTTGAGGCTACACTGATCTGCCTAGAATGTAATTTCAGTTCCAAATTTTCTTTTCAAAAGCATCCCTTCTTCCTTCTAGGAAGTGCAGTAGATACCTGTTGTTCAAATGAAGTTGAGGTCAAAATGCACGATATTGAATTTGTGACCTAATTTAAGCTGTGTTTTTAAAAGAGAGTATGCTGCAACATAATAGACCCAAAAATCTATTATGTTGCAAATCCAAAGATTCAAAACCAGAAAGCATACAGGATTAGGTTGCATATTTATTTAAAAGAATGAGATGTCAGTTTCTCTGACAAATCATGTCATTGAAAACATTCATAGAGTGAGCTGCACATATAAAAGCTGTGCACTTTGATGTGTGCACAGCTTGCACACGTCAAAGTGTTCAGTTTGTCAGCCTTTGCACAACCTTGTGTGAGCATTAAGACAGATGTGTGTGCCTCTGAATGTGAGGAAACTCAGGTGGCAAGAGAAATGTGGTTTCGTATCCTGTCACTGGTTCTAATGATGTGGCAGGCATCTGTTCAGACCGCCGTCCAGTCAGAG
Source organism: Paratilapia polleni (assembly GCA_015106735.1). Classification (NCBI taxonomy): domain Eukaryota; kingdom Metazoa; phylum Chordata; class Actinopteri; order Cichliformes; family Cichlidae; genus Paratilapia; species Paratilapia polleni. Next base: position 9,259 of record VUQI01025129.1, on the reverse strand, counting down.
CCCTGGCCCCTGAGCCCAAAGCAGCTCCCACAGCTTTGAGCCCAGCACTGGGCGAAGTCGGCTGGTGGCGCAGGCAATGAGGCGAATCTCCCCCTTCCAGATCTCTTACACTTACACACACAGTCATGACACGCACACTGATGCATGCATGGTTTAACAGAAGCACAAGTCTGTGTGTACTGTATATACATACACATAGGCACATCAGAGGCCTGTGGAGTAGCCACAGCTGTTTTAATGGGGGGGATGAATGGATGGGAGGTGTAGGATTTTTATCATCGTCAGAGGTATTGTAATAAAGAATTTAAAGTTTTGATGGATTCCTACAGCTTCCTGTAACTAGCGCAGGGTTTGAATATGTAGCCTCAAACAGTGACTGTTGTTACTATGACGATGACATCATCAGGCCTGTTCTGTCATCCCTTAAGAAGAGGTGAAAAGAACTTCCTTTGTGAATCACATCAACCCAGCTCTATGCAGTCTAGTTAGCATTACCCCCATCCATCCCAAACCCGAAAGGCTTTAGCTCATTCTGTACCAGTTTAGGTCAACTCAGCCATTTGCAGTTAGGACATTTTCTATTGACTCAGCACAGCCCTGGCCAGATTATTCAGTTAAAGTCAGCTCAGCCCAAAACAAACAAAGTCACTTTAACTCTTTCACCCAGTCAAGAAAATACCCACTCATTATCCCATTTTTTTTTTAATGAAGTTTTGTGCTTTTTGTCCAATAGCTCAGTCTTAAATCCTGATTATTTATCACATTCCAGGTCAGGTTTATAGTCTTGAACTTGGAAGAATAAACCCAACCAACAACAAACTATCTCCCAACTTCTGCCTCAACCACAAATTATGTTTACAAGGGCGATCTTCACATCTAGAATTACTTTTACTGCCTGTCACTCTGCAATAGACTCAGTGAATAGCGAGAGCTGCTGCACAGTCAGTGTTTTCACACCCTGATTGAGTTTCCATTTGAAGTCAGATCCAAGCCGCCTAATGTCCTTTAAATGTTTTTTCCTAAACACAGCAGCAGTAGTCCGCGCCTCGGAACAACTTCAAACAGCTGTCAGCACAACCTTGTTGTTGCATGTAGTCAGGGGTGCAAAAATCCCCCTACCCAGTGAGGACATTGTAATTGAGGCTTGTGGCTGCTGTATGAGATATGAGAGACAGTGAAGACCAGTGTGGATACTGCCAGCCTGCCTTCCCTGCTTTTGCTAAGCACAGTGAATGATGGTCATGTCTGACCACAGTTGTTAGAACTAGGAGAGGTTTTAAATCTGTGCTGAAATTGCTAAAATGTGTGTGTGTGTGTGTGTGTGTGTGTGTGTGTGTGTGTGACTAATAGGAAAGAAGCAAAGAAAAGAAACAGAAAAGCAAGGCAATAAACAAGAATGAGAAATATGGCATGGCTGGTGCTGAATAGACTGAAGAAACTGATGCTTGCACTACACTATCAGAGGGATAGTGTTGTAAGAGGCTAATACTTACTTTCTAGTAATATTTTGTATCTGAGAAATAAATCCTCATCCATATGAATGAGTAACTCACAAAAACACATATAGTAAAAACAAGATAACAAGCCTAAAAAAATCAACCAGTGAGGAAAAGCTGATGAAGCAGCACTGAGTCTGAGTGGACAAGCAGTTGTTACTCAGCTGAGATGGAGTTTGGTGAAGAATGATGACTTAAAGGAAAGTTTACCTTGAAAAACTTTGCGAGTCAGCATAGATACATAGAGGAAACAGCCTTGTTATGAACTTGTTTTGGAACATCCTACCAAAGGAGAGCCAGGAGTCAGGACAGGCAGACACGGTTACATGTAGAGTCATGGAAAAGTCACTGCTGCCTTTCCACGGCCTGTTGGACTTATGATGAAGTGATTCTAAATAGCTGCTTTATTCCTGTGGAAGTCATCATTTTGTTCTGGACACATGGGTGCTCACAGCAGCTGAGAAGCTGGATGGAAAACTGGGAGGTTTGGTCATTTCTTGCTCATGGCTCAACAATGTATGCATGGGGTTGGTCTGTTCGTGGATTCTCCAGGTGCAATTTCACCATCCACCACTAGATGTGAGTGTTGCACCAGCAGTTTCTATAATCCCCCCCCCCAATAATGTTTCTTCTGCCCTAATTTGAGGTGAAGTCAGTTTCACATTTTGACTGTGATTGTCCCCTCCAACTATGTTATGCAGTGTCTGTGTAAAACAGCAGTTTGTGGGTGTTGTGATTAAAGCAAACTTACTGCTGAAAAACAGAGTAGTAGGGATGTTAGAGTGTGAGAGAAAACAGAGAAAGATGGAGGTGATATTGTAGGAGGGCTACAATTTGTAAAGGATCATAAGGGAAATAGAAGAAGAGGGAAAACAGTGAGTAAGAACAAGGCTGGGAAACATTTCATCTGTCATCACATCATCATGTTACTCTTCCTTTGTTCTTGTCTGTTGGGCCACAGCTGCTTGCACTGTAGGCGTTTCCTGACAAGGCTGACCTGACATATGTTGGGAGGTTCTATTAAATGTTAAATGTGAAGTAGAGCGTGTTTGTTAGCGCCAGGTGTAAATGACCCATTTAAGCAATCAGTGTATCCTCATAAGTATTGGATAACTGCAAGAACACAATTACTTCACTCACCACCTCTCATTTAAGAAAACAAAAGTTACTTCATTTTTCAGAAATGCCACCCACAACCGCTCTGTCGAGTATACTAGCCCACATAATGAAGCTGTACGGTTTGTAGCACAATGACTTAATTGTCCTCTTTGATTGGGAAAAGAACTAATGTTAGATGAGAGACAGCATGACAAGCAATGGAAGAATTTGAAAGACTTGTGCAAAAGCCTTTGGTGTGTTGAGGCTTGTTAGAATGAGCTGGAAGTCTTATTTATCCAGCAGAGTCAGTCCAGCCAGTCTGATAAGAAACTACCCCTCTGACAGCAGCTTTATCAGTTTGTGAAAAATGGACAGTGACAAACTGCTAGGGGTGGTGGGGGCTTAGCTCAGAACTGTGCTGTCTTAATCCCTGTTTGCCACTTTTATAGAAACACTGAGTATTACCTACAGTGTTTTCTTCTGGATTCTCAAAGTGCAGTCAGTGTTTATTAATTGGACAATAGCTATTCACCTGGATTTGGCAAGGTCAGGAGAGACAGATTACTTTAGAGAGATAGCATAATTCAAGTATTAATCATGCAACTATGCTTCAGGAAAAATATAATTTTCCAGACTGTGTAATGACAAGCAAGATGGGCTCAGTGGCAGCCAGTGAAAGTGCCTTATGCACAGCATATATCATGTGGAGGAATATGCACACAGCCTTACCCCTTATCTGATTATTTTGGCTTGTGGAATGCTATAATTTTGACTGAATCCTCTGAGTGTGTTGGATGTCTTGGCAAAAAAAAAAAAAAAAAAAAAAAAAAAAAAAAAAAAAAAAAAAAAACAACAAAAAAAAAATAAAAAAACAAAAAGAAAACTGGCCGCTGCCCCAGAGGCTACAGACTAAAGTCAGCAGACTAGTTGATGGGTTCCAAGATTGATATAAATCAAGAACTCAAAGAGAGAGACTATTATACAGTCCAAAGTCTTATCAATGCTTCAATTCAGATGTAAAAACCTACCCAGTAACACATTTCAAAATGTAGTTCCAATAACCACAAAAGCATTCATGTTTGTCGTTTCCCAAAAGGGCTCATTTTACCTTCCACCAGTCTGATGCTACTTTACTATCATACAGAACAGCCTGAACAGGCTGCTTAGATGTTCAGTTTTAAAGGAGACAGATAAATTCAGAAGGCTGGTAGAACTAAATGGTGCTTTCAACTGCACAAACTACACTAAAACTCAAAATGCGGCACATGATTAACAGATTTTGTACACTCTTCTGTAGATGTGATGCTATACTATATCTTCATCATCCAGCATAAACAACCCACACTGCAGACACTGTCCCCTCTCATCTGTTTGTCCTAATTACAGAATGACGAATTCTGATGTTCTCGTGCCTCATTTGTCTCACTTAACTCCTCAATGAGAGAAAAGGGCTCGACATTCACAATATTTATGAACTTTATACCGTACTCCAACAGTTAACAAGAGCAGTTTGAGACTACTTGAGTAATCCTGCTAACAAACAAACAAACTGAACTGAAGTGAATGGCTTCACACTACCTGTATGAGTGAAATGAAAACATTATTTGTATGTGAATTAAAATTAAAAAAAAAATTAAAAAAATAGGCCAGACAAAGTGATTGAGGACAGAGCAGCATTCTTTATCATCAGTGCTGGCGCGGTTCACCACAGAATGCTTCCTCCTGCCTGTTCACTGAAAGAGCTGCGCTGGAACAAGTCTGGCTATGCCAAGCCAAAGATCCCATGCTGGTACCAGATGGGGCCAAGGAATGTGCTTCACTCAATGGTAAAGGCAAAAGATATGGGCAGGAAAACAGAAGACAGGGGTACCACTTGGAAAAAAAAAAAAGGATGTGGCTGTCTTGTCTATTTTACAACATGTCTCTGCATACTAGGCGTCTGACTGCTTCATCATACACAAAAGTCTACACCCTGCAAAAAACAGGCAGTAAGAAACTGTGACAGCAGTTTAATGGAGTCAGCCTTGACTGCTGTAGGACAGCAGTTTTGTCTGACTTGAAGAACCAGAGGCTGCTTTAGCCAGTCCTACCTAGAGACCATCAATAATCTGAGGGTTTTTACATCAGAATGGACACACAGACAGAGAGGAAAGCAAATCTGCAGTATGTGAAAAAAAAAAAACGCATGTGATGCTGTCCTCAAGTTTTTCCCATAAACACAGCCTTCCCTTAAATCAATTGTACTCAAAACTGGAAAATTTGATGGTTCATGGTTGATGTCATTGCTATTTGCTGTTTATTTGTCAAAACTGTTGCTTACCAGCTACTTGTTCATTTAGCTCTTAATACACATCAATGGTCAAGCCAGAATTTCTAGACAAAAGATCTAATCCGTGCTATCCATGTAACAATATTCTGTCATATAGTTTTACAGTGCCATGTAATGGACTGGTGACCTGTCCGCGGTGTAACCTCACCTCTCAGCCTATGAAAGCTGGAGTTGGATAAGCGGTTAAGAAAATGGACGAATAGATTCTGCTACAGTTTAGTATAATGATGCAATCTTAAAGTCCAATTCTTTATGGAAAGCCCTGCATATCTGTAGCTTGGATTACAAATGCATGGATGCAGAGAGGACCACCTAACGCTTGGACTTCGCTCTCGAATCACCTCCTACCTGCTGTAGTGTGAGAAGCATGTTTTTTTGGTCAGTTTTGCCAATTCACAGACTGTTCTTTGCAAAGGAGAACAGCCTTGTTTGTGCAGGTTTATTCTCCCCATACATGTCCTTCAGCGAGATGCTGTTCTGGTTGGGTCAGAGAGCGCTCGTGTTTGCTTTGGAGGTGGCCAGAGAGCCGTGGCATTCCTGCCTCTTCTCCCACACTGTGTAAAGAGCCTCTACACAGATGTTCTCCAAAAGTCAGTGAGGCCCTGTGGTTCTGTGGCTCTTCAGTGTTTTTAAAATGAAGCTCTTTCCTGACCTGTCTTGAATATTTTAAGAGTTTTAATTTCTGCCCTCTTTTGCTGATTCACAAGTCGTATTTGATTTAGGAAATGACAGAGCCACAAGTCAATCTTCCTTTTCCTACCGCAGAACTCAGGATACCGGAGGAATCTCTCACTCTTGCTACAAGTAATTCCACTGCAGGAAAGAAAAAAAAAGAAAAAAAAAAAAAGAGCCAATTATTACTATGCATCACCTACAGCCCTGCAATTCACTAGTTATTGCCGTCACACATGAGACAATTACTAGGAAAGCACATCTTTATAAAAGTTCTGGTAAAGGAATCCTAAAAATACAGGCATACAGACATTTTTATAGCACCACTCCAGGTGCTATAAAAATGCTATGTACAGCTGATGGTTTCTCCTGAGCACTGTGTAAGAACTTAATGTCAAAAAAGACAAAAATTATAAAAAATAATATCAGTATTGGTCACGTTACCATGGTTACCATTTGAGCTCTGCATGGGGAAGATCTATAAACCAATAAAATCTACTTTACCGCTTCAAAAACTGACAGGAAACTAAGAAAGAAGCCATTGTGGACTTCTATGGCAAAGCAAACAGAAGGTCAAAGAGTAATACACAGTCAATCACCTTGTACATGCGAAGCTGTACAACCTGCAACCTCAGTGCACACCTGGTGTGTGACCAGACCAATAAATCCAAATATGGCAAGCTAAAATAAAACTGGAAATAACTGTGTTCTCCAGAGTGAAGCCCTACAAGGTCAAACAATGTCAAAGTTAAACCTGGCTTATGCTCACCGTTGTCACCCTCACAAACATCGACGTGCGCCAAAAGTTACTTCACAACTGCTGCTGCACACTGCGTATTGATGTCGTTTCAGTTTGTCGTGCACCTCTCGAGTTTGTAACCTGACGTGCGTGGCCAGCACAGTCGTGTTAGAGAAATGAGTGTATGATCGTGTCGGTCTTTACCGCCATTTCAATGATGTATCAGTACAGGAGTGCAGAGATTTGTTGGAGACTTTCTGGAGAAAACTCCCTCCAAGATTTCTTTGCTTCCTGTTTCAACTTCTTCTACTCCTATACCAGCGCTGGTGTGGAAGATTTATATCTGAGTGGCAACACCTATCGTTCAGGGAACACTGAAGCACCAGGGCTGTGGTGACATGACAGCTGGTGCATGACACCAACCAATGCGGTGACCATAAACCAGGCTTTACAGCATCAAGTTATAATGACTGAGGAAGGTGCACCTCATGTCTAGTGGTCCTAGCTGGACCTGCATATAAGCAAACATGGGTAAAGCTGCATGAAAAAACAAATACTAATGTGTCGCCTTAGTACAGAAAACCTATCTTCAGAACAGAGCAAAAGGGCTTTCAAAAATGACAAGGGAGCAAAATCTTACATTCTACTTTCATGACCAGTGAAGTGGTTGCAGATACAGTGGAGAAGTGCAGTCTGTGCAAGCTTCCACATGAGTATAAAATGTGAAATCCAAATTGATGGTTACAGTTGTCTTTTCTCTGTGTTTACAAGCAAAATATCCATTGAGATGAGGTGTATAGTCATTAAGGTTCACCTGACATTTGACAACTGGTGCCTGTTACATCAGCATCACAGTTTCCATGTTCACGATAGTCTACAAGGATCCACCCGAGTCCAAGTTAATTTTCTCATTTGAAGATGAGTGGAAGGCTCCAATACAATACAATATACGAATTACACATGCATCCTTCATCCTGACTTTAAGGAGACTAAAAATAAAAATATTAATAATGTGCATGTCTGCAAATGACTATAATCCCGGCCTTATGCTTTGGGGGTGCCACTGAAAAACAAAACAATACAAGTTGTTCTAAGTGATCACTTTCATCCTCTGATGAGGAGACGACGAGAGTGCTTTCTTCCAGGATGAGAATGCCTAGGTCGCTGAATGGTTTGATGAGAATGAAAATTTTGTGAATCACAAGTTTGGCCTTCATATTCATGCAATTTCAGCCCAGTTAAACAACTATGAGATACATGTTTGACAAAGTTCTCCAACACTATCATTAAAACACCTAAAGAAGGAATATCTTTTGGAAAAATAGAGAGCTCCATATTGGCCTATCACAGATATTTATATATATATATATCCCAGTATATGCCACCCCGTTATGCAGCGGCATGAAAACATAATTCAGAAAAAAATGCTTGGGGTAATTTTGAAATGGTGCCATAATAATTTTCCCAGCAGTGGCTCCATTGTTTACATTCCTCAGCACTGTCTGCAGCACATGGACCAGATTAGCATCGCAGCCGAGGAGCTGAGGTAAATCTGTGTCTTCACAGTAAGTAGCTAACTACTTTGTGAAATACACTGTGGTGCAGATTGTGAACCAGCTCTCCACCTGCTGCAGGTTCTGGTTGGAGTTGCCAGTTGCCATCTAGCTCCCAGGCAAGCAGGAGCCCGTCCGGCCGTCAGGCCGCAGGATGAGAGACTCCCTGGAGAGAAGCAGCTGAAAGACGTGGCGCACGGCCTGTCGTCTGGGAAACATGAGATGGGCAGCAACTGAACTTTCAAAATAAAAGCAAGGGGATTGTCCACAGATGAAAAAAAATAAAAAGCTAAAATGAGTTGGAAAATATATTTGGGTAGCCTTTGATATACCTGGGCAGCTTGCCAAAGTAAGTAAAGTCTATGTGTGGGAAACACTGGAATATTAGCTGATACACTGACATCTGAAGTTTTCACTGCCTAAAATCTGTATTGGCAATCCGCCCAAAATAATCCAGTATCGGTCAGGTTCTAGTTACATCCTTTGAGTAGACTTCCAGAAACTTGCAGAATTAATGCCAAGGCTCACTGAAGCTGTTTTGGCAGAACGATGTGGCCTGACATCTTATGAGGACACTTTAGCTTGTATGTCCACTTGAGGCAAATGTGCTTAAATATTTTATAAATCTGTCGATCTGTAACTAACACCTTGTAAACTGAACATGACACTGAAGCCATTTCCAACATTTTCTCAAAGCATATATACATGGGCATGACCATATATCCTGTACTTGAGCCTTAGACATAAAAACATAGCTGCACAGGTCCTAAAAAACACCAGGCTTGACTGCTGCTGAGCTTCAATAGATAGGCGAAAAAACAAGCAACAGAGCATAAGAAATCCTGACTAAAGCAAAAGAAATAAACCGTGGCTCAGACTCAAAACTAAAAACTCTTGTTTTACAGTTACTGACATACCTGCAAGCTCATTTGCTGGTCACAAAAATCCCTTTCCTCTGCCGAGAGCCACAGCTTACCAGTGCTTCAAACAAGAATCTACCCTCCAGTACTTCCATAGCGGCGGTAATGGTAGCAGTAGAGGGGCAGGACAGCACCATAGTAGAGCTCCTTAGAAGGGCTGCCGGGCCACGGCACCGCCACACATATTCCGGGAAAGCGTGTCATCAGGCCGCTTAAGCCGCCCAAAGAATTGTCCATCTCACATGCACGCACTAATCTATGCAGGGTCACTCAAGGTAATCCTTGCCGAGCACTCCTCTTTGATTGGCACTCACAGCAGCACAGCGAGTTTTTTGGGCCTGTCAGATGGCCGGGCTGTACCAACTCAGCCGTTTCAGAGAGGGGTGAATTTCTCTCGCTCTCACTCTTACTCTCAGAAGAACAGAAGAAAGAGGAAATGGAAAACGAGGGGG
>VUQI01025127.1:0-22168 GCA_015106735.1 Paratilapia polleni | reverse complement strand
AAATAGAAAACAAAAACATAACAAAAAAAAAATAAAAAAAAAAAAACAAAAAAAAAAAAAAAAAAAAAAAAAAAAAAAAAAAGTAAAAAAAAAAAAAAGAAAAAAGAAAAAAAAGAAATATCCTAAAAAAAACGGATATCTTTTTCCATTTATTAATTTGCACTGAATAACGTTTACAGGGAAAAGTCCAATGTCCACCTAACCTTCTAATGTGCATATGTGTATATATGATCCTGTAGCACACTGATAATTCATTTCAGTATATATGGCTTTATTGGCATGTACAAAGGTTTGCGCTAAATCAATTGGGGGGGGGGGCATTAATCAACAATATTGCCATCATCCACACAACTAAGCAAATGTGCAACCTGTGCAAACATACTGTGGAAGAGATGTGACAAGATGACTTCTTCTTCATTTGTCATGTAGCTTTTTCTGCAAAGGATTGAAAAGTAACCCATGACTGACTGTCTTTGCTTTAGCATGGAACTATTAACATAATATTGAGAACACTTGCTCAAGGCTGTACAGCAGCATGACAAACAGCATTCCTCACTTCTTTCATTTCCAGTTTTCAATTTACACATGACAAGACACTTGTTTGTCACGAGCCTCTTTCAGACCTGCCCTTCACTCTGCAAATGTTGCCAAATTTACATGTAAGCTTTGTTTGAAATAACCTATGAGTCAGTCTGATTTTTGCTGAGCCAAATAAAAATACAAATCCCATTCATCAGATTGTCAGCCTCCTAAATTTTCCTAAATTTTAATGATAGTTGCTTACAATCTGAAACTTGAGCAAAACCTTTTTCCTGCAAAGCCTACAAGACCTATGTACATCTTGTCTGGGTGTAGATTTCTCAAAGTGCTAAGTAACACTGCAGTAAAAGTTGCCATAGCGTGCACTGCTAAGTAAATTTGTTTTACATATTACACAAACAAGAATTACAAAGGTAAAAAGAATTCCACACTATTCTTACACCAACAGCATGTGTGATTATGTCACCATTGTATCTATTGTAGGTCACCAGCACTCCTGCACTACAAAACCAAGTCAGTCTCATTAGTCCACAGCGTACAACCAAAAGAAAATCCCCTTCAAGTTGCCAGCACATTAACAAGTTAGCTTAGCAGGAGCCTAAGTCCCCTGCAAGGCACCTCTGATCCTTTCCAATCCCCACCGTTTGCTAATAGTAGCACTCAGCATGTACACTAGAAGATGGACAAAAAAAGGCATACACTGTATCTGTCAAAGTGTATGTGTGGGTGAGTGCTTAGCAAATGAGGATGTGACCCAGAGAGACATCTTGTTTCTGGCCTATCACTGGAATTCCCATCTTTCTGACTATGACCGCACAGGCTTTTGGGGACTGTGTGAGACAACTCCAGTTTGTGTGATCTCTATAGCTGATTCATTTCTTACCGGTGCAGGTGAAACACTTGACATGAAAGTGGGTCTCTCGAACTCGCACCACTTCGCCTTTGCAAACTTCCCGACATCGCTGGCACCGGATTGGTCCAGAGCTCCGCTCACCGCCTGTTGAGTCTTGGCGATAAGCTAATGAAGACAGAAAAAGCACATTTACTGAACTCAACTATCATCAACTAACACACACATTAAAATACAATTTTGTAAGAGTGGTTGACTGTTCCCATTCCCAACTTAGTTAAGTTTTAACTTTCCAAGCTCCCAAAGCAGATTTGCAGTTCTCAACGTCTGACCCAAGTTCCAAGGGTCTGTCATATGTCAATTACGCACGTTTCTAAACATATTTTAAGTCATAATTACTTGTATACAGTAAAAATGAAGCATGGTATGATTTCAGGCAGGCCAGGGAATCAAACTCAGCTGCAATCACGGCAGATCATCTGATCTTAATATCACATACTAATGCAGTTTCATATTGTCACTGTCAGTCACATAAATGTGATTCAGACTAACTATAAATCACCTACTTTAATGAGTATAATAATATTACTGTTTATGGATGAAAGATATAAGTGTTAAAGTTTGATAAAGCTGCTTTTCATTTTCAAATGTTATTTGAGTGTACCAGAACACTACACTACAGACTGTACTGTGTGCAGTTCACACAATAAGATCAGTGTGTAGCTCTGTCAACACTTGTTCTGAAGCTGTGAGGTCTGACACCTATGTAAGCTGTGTAAGCTCCAGGCTTTCTCTCTCACTGTCTCTATTTTTCACACAGTTATACAGGATGACACACACAAACATACACACACACACACACACACTGCTGCGTCAGAAAGCGAGATGGATCCCCTTACCTCATTATGCTTTACATGTCAGACTCCTGCAAGCCAAATAGCTATTTCACACAGTCAGGAAAGCAAGTTCAGACATAAAGCCTTAAGAGTATCGGAATAAATGCTAACAAAAGGTCAAAATAATGTATTAACTGGAGCTAAACCTTTTAAGCTATTAAGGGCTCTTTCAAGGTCTATCTTCTCCTCTGGGCTGTAAATATGCTTGAATCCACAAGCAAAGAAATGGATAATAGACAACCAGCCATTCAACACTGAAATTGTGCCAGAACAGCTGGGATCAATGTCTTATTTATCTCTATCTTCCTAAAGAGTATGAGTGGTCATACTCTCTGTGGAAGGGGTATAATGGCTGGGTAACCAGCTGGCCTTGGCTACCTGAATAGCTAAGTGAAGGATTTTTGCTGCTTCAGTCAAATCAGCACCAGCATATGCGCTGCCGTGACAGTGCTACGATTCCATTTCACTGGATGGATCCCAAAGGACTTGCATCACTTAAACAGTCTAACAGCCTTGCACATTTCAAAGCCTGAGCACTCTTGCATGCTTCGAAGTTGACAACAGGATATTCAGAGTGCACCGTGAGCATGAGGGCACACATGCGTGAGTGTAGGATAAAATGTATGCATGACTGTAATTGTTTATTTTCTTGTTGAGGACAGGCTTGTGGGCACTGGAAATATGCAAGCATAATTTTTTTTCCCACTCCCCACTTTGCACATTGGAGCTTCTGTAAGTTCATAGCCTTCCTCACAATGCTGGCAGCACCACTGGGATCAACTAACATGGCTGATATGTCCCAAGTTGTTGGTTCAAACAATAGTATTCCCTTAAAAGTGTTTTTTTCCCCTTTTAACTAATGTAAAAACCTAATCAGTAACACTGCTCCCATCAGGTGGAAATGAGAGATAATGGAAACTAATAGTACACGCAAGCCTGTACCAACACCTGTAAAAGACATGGAGTATTTATTTACAGGTCTAACCTTCTTAAACTAGGCCAGAACAAACCTCTGGCACACAGCACAACCAGGCAAAATTGTACAAAAATTAACAATGTGCCTCAAATCTGACCATAGTAAGAAATGAAGATTATCAATGCATAATAAAATTATTTTCAGCAAATTTGCAACAAGTATGTTTTAATGATTGAGATGCTTGTTTAACTTGTTGAATGTGGATGCCAGAAAAGCAGAGAAAGCAGAGACTCCAGGTCCAAATCAGCTCAGGAGCTGAAGCATTACGTAACTCTATCTAATTGTGTCAGTATGCTCATTCTCATTAACTGCAGCAAAGCTCTCCAAGTCCAAACCCATTATAGGCACCTCTCTAACAGCTCTCCATCCTCTCCCATGTTGAGGTGTTGAGTCATTCTTCTAAATGATGGCTACCAGACTACAGGTTTAATCGACTGACTCCAAATCAGTGGAGAGCGGCCTGGGAGAATACAGCCTCTGGCAAACAGGTGATAACAACAGGGCTACGCTCAGAGAGGCAGACAGCATCCCCAGGGACTGAGAGGTTGCTGCTATTTCTGCCCCTGACCTGACAGCCCCAGGGAAAGACATGCTGGGGGCTCAGTCACGAGGGATTCTGGGAGATTGGTAGCCATGAGCGAGAGGAGTGAAGAGGACATTCCAAGAGAAGCAATACAAAGGCCTTGTATTAAGATGAATTATTAAAAGGAAAAGGACTGCTATGATCACTTTCCCACGTTTTTTTTGTGGTTTTTACCAACTTATATTTCATTGTTTAATTTTAACAGCTTTACATTGGCCTCTATTGAACAAAGACATAAGCCTAAGACTTAAATCAAGGTTAATTCAATGCAGTATGTTAATTTGTTACAGTGAGCATTTGATTTAGTAGGCATCTTAAAATTTAAACTACTAACGTTTAAAATCCATAGCATAGTAATTGTGGTATGAGAAGTTTGCTTATGAAGTATGCAAAAGACCTTTTGTAATGACACTCATTTTAATGTTAGTTTAGCATTAGATTTAAGGTGGCTGGTAAAAGTAGTAGATAATGTGCAATCTATCACAGGCTATGAGCATCTCGTCCATGATTTTTAGCATGCATCCTTCTGCACAATTAGACAGCTGGTAGAAAAACATCAATGCCTAAGGTCACTTGTGTGTTCTGGTAAAATAAACCACTCAAATTCATATTCTGTTTTTTGGCATTTTCTGATCCACATACTAAATCCTCTTATAAAACTCTGAAGTGTCATGAAATCCAAAAAGCAACCAGCAATGCCAAAAATTGAAGCCACTTGAGAAGTATGGCAACAAGATGCTGGCTCCACTGTGTTGAAATGACTGGGAAAATCCCTAAGTTCTCTATGAAATTTTTTTTTCAAGCCTGGAGTCACAAGCCTGGAGTCATTGTCTTTGTGACAAATTTAAAAAGTAATATTTCATTAAGAAACACATATTTACCTCAGATCAATTCAATGTCCACCCTATTATTACTCTTTGTCTATACAGACTGGACAGTGAAAGCACAGAGATAGATACTGATCAAATTTTATTGATACCAGTACCATTATCAATTCTGCTTATGGGTCTAATTCTTTATCAATTTCCTTACTGATTCAAGCAGGAATAAAATTAGGCCTACACAGGTTTTCACTGTCTCTAATTATGAAAACAGTGTAAAGAGGATTGCATATGACTCAGGTGTACAAACACTCAACTGTCATGAGCTTGATGTCATTGTTTTGCAATGTGCAACAGTCAGAAAAATATCCCAGAACTGATAGAAGGGGGTGATAAGTTTGGAAGCATACCGTTATGACAGATCGGACAATTTGGAGCCAGTTCCTGTCTCTGTGAAAGCACCATGTCAGAATTCCAGCAGCAGTTTCAGCCCTCCATCACTTTATATTCAGGATGCTTTCAAGCACAGTATTGTTCTGTACACAGCATCTGTGCACTTTACACAATTAACACATATAAACAGGAGAAAATTAAACCTGAAGAATAGATATACAATCAAATCTCAAGTAAAACATTAGCCAGTTTGCAGGCCATGTGTACCACTGGAAGTAAGAGACTGACTCATATAGGATTTTTAAGACCAGTACCGATATTTGGTCATTTAAAAATTCAATATATTGGCCAATATTTTTTTCTTTCAGACACATGAAACATAGATTTCCATAACATTTATTATGTGTAGTTATTTCTGAGTCTCTACTAAGATAATATGACAATGCATAATAAATAATCTTGTTTTAATATCACAGCAAGTTGTGAATTACTCTTTACACTCTGCTCGACCCTGCTCAGATAGGCTGGTTGTTGTGTTTCTGGCGTTCCAAACATGTGTGTTGCCAACAGGGAAGTTGCAGAGTGCCCTGTGGTGTACTATACAACATCTACACTCATGACATGGTTGAAGGGTGTTGCTCCCGTCTCTGGTTTACTTTTAAAATTTTCATTTATCGGCCGTTATAAATGCCAATATCGATATATCTGGAAATAGCTAATATCAACAGATATATCAGTCAGGCTCTACTGGACGTTTACAGTAGAATTGTGTTATAATGAGACAACTATAAATAAACTACAGGAAAGCCTCACACTTTGCTAGCTCAAATAGCTAAGCAAGGTGTCAATGTGCAATAAACTCAAATACAATAACACTAGTGAGTAGTACAATAATTCTATTTTGTCCATAAAATATCAGAAAATACTGTAAAAGTCTGTTTGTCCACATTCCAAAGTCCAGAGATTATATAATATACTGTATGTAATGTGTGACAAAATCTATACAAAAACAGTTATTAGATAATCAAAAGAATAAATTATCTGATGATAATCATAATAGTTATTTAAACAAGTAGTCAATGAAAGTCTACAAAGACGTGTGCGAATTCTGATGTATATTTTCACAACAAAGCAATATCATATCTTCTGCATCTGTGATCTAAAGACGCCAATGGTCAGGTCTCTCCATGGCTAACCCCATCCCCTCTCTTTATATCCCCTTTGTCTCTGTCAGGACCTTGGGTAGGAGCATTTATCAGAGCAATGGTAGTGTCCAGTTGTATCACTAACGTGCTGTCGCTCCACAGAGAGAGAGAAGGGTCAGACTGCTACTGACAGTCTGAATAATCACTCAATCCTACCAGAAGCCAAGGTCATGGAGACAGCATCCTTGAGGATAGAACAGTGGTTTGGCTTGAAACAGACTGCTGATTAATCTGCTCAAATATACAAAACTGCTAAGTGCTTACAGTTTAAAATAAAAAGAAACTAAATGTTATCATTATGATTTCATTTTTACTGTGGTTTTTACTGCTGTACAAAAAAAAAAAATCAAACTGAACAGCAACCAAAATGGCTGTAGCTGTAAATTAACAACAAAAACATGTGCTTGATTTAATGTTGGCCTGTAACAAAAACATACCAGTTTTATGTGACTGCACATGAATATTCATGGGTCCATACCAGCATCTGTGTTTGCATCTGTGCATCTTTGCCTCCCACCATTGTCCTCTGTGTTATTATAATAAGGCATCTTGCACCAGGAGGAAAAACAGTGTTTGGCTCATGTTTGGACTGTTCACCAGATGAGACAGGTCTTCTCCTTGCCTACCCCTGTTCCAATAGATACTACCAATAAAACCAGAAAAACATTGAAACAGGGCAGGAAAAACAAATATATCATACTTATCTAGTTATCTGAATGAAGGTGGGCCTAATGAGGATGGCGTCTGGCAGTCGGTCATTTATGGATGACCCTTAAGTGTCAAATAACCTAATCATCTGTAAAGTTATCTTTCCCTGGATGTTTTTATTTGGTTATGAAGCTAAATAAATAAATTCATTAAATAAACAAACTCGTTATATAACATAACGTTGATGGTTCCCATTAGACCATGTATTATGATTTTGTGAAGTCTGTGACATTTTGTCTTTCATCTTCAGAAAATCAGAATTTCCCATCTATGAAAACTGTGATCCATAATGCCAAAGCTGAAACTGTTGCAGATCAAATTAGGTTCAAAGCAGAGAAAGTCCCACCCCCCAATATTTTCTTGATCCAATTAGATCCATTGGCTTGATTCTGCAGCAATTTAGGATACCTACACATTTCTAGAAAATCCCTGAAACATGAAATTCCATTTAGTGAGTCTAAATTACCTTAAAGTCAGCCATGCTAGCTGTTCCTTGAGACTGTACTTAGGCAAAGGAGAGGCTTGGATAAAATGGCTAACATGTGCTCAGCGACAGTTTTAATATGTTGACATTTAGCAGACAACATTATATTGTTCGCATCTTAGTTTGTTACTGGGCAGCTTACATGACCTCATGGTGGCATTAAATTAGTCATTAAAATACACTGTCTGGGAATCTTGAATATTTGCATCAAATTTCATTTCCATGTGACTAGAAGACTAGGGATGAATTGATCCCGTAGTTATATCAGATATCGGCCTGATACTGGTTCAAATAGCTGGATGGTGCATCTGTGATTACAGGATGAATTCTGCAGTCAGTTCTATTCTTTGTTACCTAAATTATGTGTCAGCAGTGCACAGGTACACCAGTACATTTTGCTAGAAGGATTGCTAACATAGCATGGAGGAAGCTAACAATAAATGCTTCATTCCAACAAATTCTGTTTGGTTGTTTGGACTTTATAAATGCTGTATTTTCACCGCATTTACATGAGACTAAACACTAAACCAAAATTGACAATGCTTTGGAAACTGCAGCGATAGCCATATGCCACAATTGTTAAGTTGCACGAGACACAATACAACTTTTTTAAAGTTAAGACAGCCAAAGGGGGAAATTATTTAGAGTCCCAACATGCTGCACTATATTTATCCATGCTCTTCTGAATATGTTTTGTTGGATAGCCTTGGAACTTTGCTCTATATAAAGACAGAGAGAGAGGAGGAGAAGTGTCAGAGCTGCCTGTGATGTATGGCTCTGCAGATCCCCTCAGGTCCCTGAGCTCAATGATCAGTATATTGATCAACATGTGTTTTATCACTCCCCTGAAACACACTGACTGTCTGAAGCCCATTCCGCAGAAAAAACTCAGAATCCATCATCACGACTATCATCATTTACCCATATACTTTCTGTGTATCTAATTATTTAAAACCAGGATTCTTTCCACAAGAAATGTACCTGCTGTACCCAAGGTACTGCCTCGTCTGCCACCCAGGTGGAAAATGAGACCAGACCGGACTCACGTGCACACATATGAAAACCGGTGACCATGAGAGATAGAAGGACCAGAAGATAAAGACAGACTATCAGAGCTGTGTGTAATTACTCTGTGTGTCGATAACTGCTGGGCAATAACACCCAGTGCAGCGGAAAACACTGCACACAGGCCCATTCATGTCTAAACCTAGAGAGTGTTGAAAGCAGAGGGGAACATATGTTTGCCTGACTGAAGGAGACGAGAGGAGAGGAGAGGAGAGGAGATGTTCATTCCTTAGCTCACATGCTTGCTTTGGTTCTATGCCTAAAGCCAAAGTAGAGACACATGCCACACCACCATCTGCCTGCTGTGTCATTGCTAACACACACACACATACACACACACACAAACACATGGTTAAATTCTGACACACCGAATACCACATATTTATGTGTGTCTCTATGTGTAAACCTGTTGGAGCACAGGGGCTTTTTGACAGCTCTTCACATGTTGGCTGCATGTGCTCCTCCCCCTCTGTGTCAGCTGAGAAAAGCTTTCTGAAGCTTAACAAAGGAATTATACTCATTTACTCAGACCACAAGAAGCTGCCACACCACTCCTGGCATGCACGGCAATTGGACTGACTGTCAGGGAAGACTCTGTGCCACAGAGTTAAGAGCATTGGATGAATAATGTAGTGCCACACAATGACAGGCTAGATTATGAATGATGCAGTAATACCAGAGGGTGGACAGGAAGCGCCTGACACCATCAGTTCACGGAGCACCTGGTGCACATCAACTTCAACCGGCCTTACTGACAGCTAAGGGATGCCCCCCCATCCCTTAGCTGTTCTAGTTCTTTTAAAGTTAACCTTGAGATCCACATGGTCTGACTTGTAAACAAAACAAAGTGGCATCCATATGAGTCTACAAGCCATACAGGGAAAGCCCTGATTCAGCTGACAGAGGATCAGGGTCAGAATCAGCTGATACAAGGACAGCTTAGCATCACGGCTGTCCCAGGGCCATTCTGGGGTAAGTATGACAGGAGCCCTCAGGCTGTCAGACACATAACAAAACTCCCACAAAGGTCACATTAGGAACTTGTGACCAAATGGCTTGCTGGGCTTGCAGTGAATGTGCTGGTGAGGAGACAGGTGGACTTCAAAAAGAAGAGGCAACAACTGAAGGCTTGGGTGGTCTCCCAAGAGTGGTGGGAAGGAGGATGAGAAAGGAGAGGAAAAGATGAAAGAGAAGTGAAAGAAGTGAGTGAGGGCCCAGGCAACAGCTGTTATGTGGAATTTCAAAAATGCTCCTCTTTGGATAAACTCAGGGCAAATGCCACTTTGACCTCCAGATATACTTAGCTCTAATCTAATCTATAATAAACCTGCTCCAAGTCTATTGTAAAGGCTTGGCACACACAACCAACCCCATTTGTGTGTGCGTTTGTTTGTTCGTTAGTATGTTTTTGTGTTTTGTTTTGTTTTTTTCTGTTTAGATATATATATATGTATATATATATATATTTATTTATTTATTTATTTATATGACATTAAATTGCATGCAAATCCCCAAGCTCAGCTTTATTTTAAATTGTTTATTATTTATAATAAATTCAGTAAATATGATATATATATATATATATATATATATATATGGTCCTTGCGCTTCAAGTGGAGAGGTGGAGCGCACATAGACTTACCACTGGAACTCATGATGCCCAATGTGTTGTTATCCAAAACAAAGCGGCTTCGTCAGAGAATAATCCCATAAAGCACGAGGAAATTCTCAGTTTCGGCAGTTTTACTCCTTCGAAATTGTGTAATAATAATAAAAAAAAATTATAATATCCACTAAACGCAAATGATGCTTCTCACTCCCAGCAACACTGCTTCCAGTCAATTTCTGAGAAGGTGGGCACAGACAGAAGGAGGGGTACGAAAATATAAGAAAAGAAATAGAAGGGAGGATAATACCCGTAATCAGCTACAACATCCAAATAAAACTCCCGCTCTTGCTGTGTGAACGTCGGCTGTCTTTTTTATTTTATTTCTTTTCTCTTTTTTTCCAGAGACGCCAGTGACAACACACAATGCTGCTCACACGGAATCCACCTTCACATTTTCGCTCCCGGCTGATCCCAGCTCCGCCGCGCTCCCCTGGCGTGTCACCGTGCGCCTTTCACGCGCTGTAAACACAATCACCCGATACCCTTTCCGGTCGGTGCTTTCATAATAAAGCAAATAAAACGCTTTGGCGATTTTAATGTTTATTAACTTACCACATGGACATTAAGATATTTGACACATCGAAAGAGTGAAAAAAGAATGCAGTATCTACTATTTGCTGTATCTGCATTATTTTATTTTACAAAAGGCATACCTACACTTAAAATATCTTTGATTAACACTGGTAACTTACCTTTATCTAAACTGAGGTTTTATGTGTGATAGCCTCGAATCCTTTAAGTTTTTTTTTTTAATATGCTTAAACTAAGTTATTAATTCATCTAGAAATTTATTTGAAGAATCTGCAAATTTATGAGTTGTTAATTCAATGTATTTTTAATGTATAAAGCAAATAAGCAAGCAAGTAATAGTTAAGATAGGTACAAACTGGGTGCAAGATATAAGTAGGTGACATGAACTATAATGAACTCAAAGCTCATGCATTACTTAACTTTTTTGTGATTTTATCATGAAAGTAAACTAGCCTTGTTTCCGGTACTCCTCTGGGTCTCTGAGAGTAGCTTGATAGTTCTCTTTTTTCTATCCTGGGTTAACGACGTCACTCTGGGCTGCTGTGAGCGCTTTGGGGACATTATAGCCTACATCACTCTGCAAGAAGTGCTACATTTTCAAAAGTCCTTCCTTTCAAGTCAGTTTCCACAGCAGACGGGGGCTGAGAAATACATGCTCAGTGTTTGAAGCATTTTAGATTAATTTAGCAGTTTGCCAAACCATCTTAAATTAAAACTGGGCGGAAATAAGGCGGATCACATCTGCCAATGTTCAAGAGAAGCACACGGAATTTTTTAAAACAAATGTATTTAGAGAATCTCGAGAGGTTTTATAAAAAAGATTTTTGCAGTGCTGGGCTGGGCTTGTTGCTAAAACTGTTATGACACCGCCCTCTTCTGGAAAATCGACGTAAGCAAATAAATTAATTGGATTATTTACGGTGGAGCTGCTGCTGAGGCCAGGTTCATTTTGAAACTGTTGAGGGATTTAGTTCCGCGGTTTTTAATTGCAGAATCACAGTAATTGCCTTAAAAGGCCTGAGCTGGTCCCGACACAGCATTAAAAGCTGCCCTGCCTTTATGGCTCAGTGTTGTGTTTGCCTTCAGCAGGTTCATTGGCATCAACATGGAAAGATCTCAATCTAACGGTGAAACACCCATCCGCTGTTTCCCATAGTCTGAGCCATTAGTTACACGGAAACAAATGAAGTTGGTCAAAAAGTCAACGACCTGGCAAACTTAAGGGATTAAATATTACACAGATAACAAGCAACCTATTAAACTTTAAGATGGAAAGCAGAGAATAATAATGAAAATAAAGAAAACTTTTGATATATTCTTGTTACAGAGACAAGATGATGCAATTTCTAAATGTCAATTAGAATTTTTTTTTTTTTTATACAAAGTTAACATACAATTTATCCAAAGTGCATTTATTATTAGTGAACTTATAATGCTATTAGTATTTGGTGCAGATTGTCAGGTGGTGAACTCATTGCTCTGTCAGTGTATGCATGTGTGTGTTGGGAAATTAAGCTATGGGTGTGTATTTGTGTGTGTGCGTGCTGTTTTTATTAACCATCTGCCTTGTCCCTGTGTCCTGAGGAAGCCCTGGTTCTGAAGCCTTTAGGAAGCTGGACAATGGCGGGATGTAAAAGGCGCCTGGCTCTCTCTCTCTCTCTCTCTCTCTCTTCTGGTTCTGGAGCTTTTGCAAGATGTTTTTTCTTTACCACCGCTCACAGTTTGGTTTTTAGTTTCTGGGGAACTTTATAAAACTGTAGCGTGGATTTCACCGACATATATATTTGGAATTCATTCCACTGTCCATTCAGTTTAAACCATTATCTTATGTAGCATGTCCCAGGTTTTGCTTTCACTACTTGCTTATGGTAATTCAAATGAAACATGCCTTATTACAAGTGTCATGTAATGCTTTTATAGCTATGTGCGCTGGACTAGTTCAGGTCAGTGCTGATTAAGATAGCTGTTGATAAGATGCACACTGAACCATCCTTACCACATGTGTGTATGAATGTGACAGTTTATAGGTGGGTGCTCTGTAGGACTGACTTGTGCCGGGTGCTGATTGTGCTCCTGTGTCAATCCTGTATTGTAGTTTTATTCTCCAAACTGATGGGGCAGAAAAACAGGAAGCTGGCCTTCCTGTGCACTGAAGGCAGCGGGGCAGGAGGCCGCAAGGTCAACACACTGCTGTCAGTGTAGGCAAAGGCGCCAGTGCTGCCGTAATTGCAATAAAGCTAAACATCCACTCTTGACATCACTCTGTTCTTTCTAATGGAAACTGTTTCTTTAAGTGTGCCAAGCAGTATGAAAAAACCTCAGTCAGCACAAACTATGCTTTCTGTGGACTGCTGAACACATGACAGAGACATTATCATCATTTTTGTTGCAGTTCTAATGCATTGCTACATTGTTTTGGCCTAATCATCCACTTGTTTTTCAGTTGGAGGTAGTGTGACTTTTGTTTGCCAATCACACTGCGGCCATGTGTCCACTATCAGTAGCACTGATCAGCAGTGTGCAGCATTCTTCACTAAATCTCACAATCCTTGCCCTTTGTCCACCCACATGGCCAGGCGAAAGTACACATACCCACTCCCAATGCCATTTACCATTCATCCTGCAATGCTGTGCTGCTGTTTCTACTCAGTCTTGTCTATTTGTAATTTGCTGATACTTAATACTCTCACATTCCCTCTGTTTCCCCAACACTCTTACACTATTGCAAACAGAGCAGAATAAATGGTCTGTGTCCTGCAGCCTTGCATAGCCAACTGCACGATCACATGAGCAGTGCAGGGATGATATTCTCTGTTCTGGGTTACTTAGTCATGGTGTACTTGGGGATACACAATCAGTTCCAGAGTTTATATTTAACTAAGCATGCAAAAGAAAGAAAAAAACATTGCAGACCAAAGCACTGCCGGCTTGGGGTTTATTATCGCTCCACACACAGATAGGCATGGACATAACCCAGAAAGTGAATGACGAGAGGTCACTGCTGTTTTTTTTGTTTGTTTTTTTTTGTTTTTTTTGCATGGTCATGCAGCAGGCCAGGATAAACGCTTCACATTTCCAGGCACCACTCTACATTTAGTACATTCAGTGGCAGTGAGGCCTGGACTTGTTGAGCAGGCCTGTGAAAAGTAGCTTTGGAATGAAGATGAGTGATTTCTCAGGTATTGACTGAACAATGCAAACCAGATAATGGCTTAGGCCTCTAAACTTCTGACATCATTAGTGGCGCATCAAGCCAAGCTGGTGAGACTGGTGCTGTAGAACGGGGAGAGTTCATGTGTTACGGTGCTTTTTGCTACTCTAAATGGGAAGAGGTTATTAAATAATTACATAACAGGGTTTCATAGTTTTGAAAAGATAGATTAAGTATTTATTTATAACCTGGCCCCTTTTCAGTGGTTTAGTCCTCTGTGGCATCATGTTTCCAGATTTTGACAGAAAGAGGAAGAGTTTTTATGCACAGGGTCGAGTGAGGAAAAGAGAGAGAGAGGGAGAAGAGGAACCCCTACCACTGTCCCAAAGAAATGGTGGGAGGAGTTACCAGGAAAAAAAAAAACTTCCTCAGTCAGTGACATGCTGTCTTGGATAGCCTCTGAAGCGATTGGCACACACACACACACACACACACACACACATACATACGCTCTCTCACTGACGCTCTGTTGCCTTTTCCTTTGCTTTTAACAGTAGAGAATGACAGCAGACTCGGCAGCTGTTCTGACATGCAATTCACTGGTTAAACGGTGAAAGAACACTCACGTACAAAGACATACATAGATACGTTTTGCCACGCACATGAGGAATGAACTGAGAGGGGAGAGTTGGCAGCAACAGAGAGGTAAGAATCTGCTTTTAACTGATCTTTTAAGTTTTATGGTGTCATAAACGTTATTCCGCCAAGTAACCACTGCTGTACTTTGTACCATAAAGCTGTTGTCACTCTCTAGTGCATAGGGTAAACAGATGTCTAAATGTTTGAATGAGCGGTGACTGGCAAGTAGTGATTTTAGTTCCTTGTTTTCACTGGTCGTTTGATAATATATGTTTATGGTTACAGATAATCCCGAAGAGCAGAAAACACAGATGTGTACAGTAAATGGCAATATGAAAGCTTCTTGTGATTGATTTCTTGGTTTGATAAATAGAACTAATCCACAAAGCCTGATGAATTTGCAGTGATCCTCCAGAGTGTATGTTTCAGAGATCCAAATGCCTCTGTGTAACAGTGTGGGAATCTCCCAGCAGGGAGCTCTCTCCCAGACACACAGGCATGTGAGTGAGCTAACAGGGGGGGTTAGTCTAAACTTAGAGCCCATATCCCCTGTCTCACATTTCTCTCTGCTAGCTCCTCTTCCACATTTTCAACATCTACAAACCCACATTGTACACTCAGACAGAAACACCTCAAACAACTCCTGCTAGTCATGCACTTGGACACAGCCCCCACACAGCTGATGACACCATATGTTTCTCATTATGCCAGAAGTTATTGTCATGGCCCACAGTGTCACAATAGTATACCAGGCTTTGGCTGTGCCTTCAGACTGTGTGGAGACTGTAAGGTCATTTAAGGTATGTGGTCATTAGTCTCAAGAGCCTCTGTCATTACAACCAATGCATGATGTGTCTGAGGCTTAACAAGTCTGTAATCATATGCATTGTTTATAAGAGACTGGTGAAGTTGTGTAACAGCATCACTCAGAAGAGGAAGGGGTTTGAACGCTGCAGCTGCCAGGAAACAATAGCTTGATCTACAGGTGTTTAGTAAAGAGGATATTTTGACTTATATAATCAGATTGCATTGTTTTATTGACAATGTCTATGTTTTAAAGTGGTTGTCAATGGAGACAGCTACTGTTAGCTTTTGATGCTAACAAAAGCCTGTGCATGTGACTGCACATATCAGCTTGGAGACCAGTGTGCGCTTATTAGATTGGACAGTTGTTGAACTATGGCTAACAAGCAGGGCAGTGTAGAGAGTGTCAGGATATGCCCTGACATGGCTTCAGCTTGTTTACAGCTTTCTGCCTCACAAGACAAATGTGCACAGATTCAATCATGAGCATTCAGCCGCCACATAAACAAGATGAAAAAGAGACTGGTTTCAGACGAAGATATCAGCCTCTGCGTCTCCAGTTTGCTGAAGCATCGGTGACTGCATTCAGTGGCAGCTGACAGAAGTCATGTAAGCCATCACCTCATTAAATTAGTTGGGTTCTCCATCTTTGTTAACTGTGTAATCAGCAGTGTGCTGTGTCTGCACACCAGCCATGAATCCTGAGATATGTTTTCAAAGTTTAACTTGCATAGTATTTGGGTGCAGAAAATGCACCATTTTCTTAAAAGTGGTCAGTGACTCAAAGATTTTATGCCTCTGTTTTGAATATGGTAGTGTTAGACAGAATTAAGGTAGAAACTTATGAAAGATGCTTTATGTTCCACTAGTGCTAAATGTTTGCTTCTTGACTCATACCAGGAGCCAAAAATCCGAATGTCCTGACCACTGATTATTATAGTCTTTCGATGTACCAGTATGTTAAGTTTTCCTTAAAATCAAAAGTTTTACTCTACTCAGTTTTACTCTCTATATAAACTGATTTTACCACATGTGATGTGCATGCCTAGAGTTCTATATGACAGTTTTGAGTAGTTTTATCCATTTTCCATTTGACAGTGTTAAGATACATAAGTACAGCTACATAAGCATTCATTTTATGGGAGACACTTTTGCTATAAAATCTATTGTAGTACTTCTGTACCTGTTATCTGATAATGTGCAGTGACCAGCCTAGCTGCTTTATTACTCAAACCACTTTTATATGATACAAAATAATCCCCACTGTGTGTATATCAGTACAGAAATCATATTCATGATATGAATATGCATCCAATAAACACTGCACTGGTTAGCACTGTCGCCTCATAGTAACAAGTTTCTGTGTCCGAATCCACCAGTCAGCTGAGCCTTTTCTCTGTGGAGTTTGGATCTTCTCCCTGTGCCTGCGTGGTTCGCTCTGGTAGAGCCTGACTGATTTACTTGCAGGCCATCAATATTGGCCGATATTAGCTATTTGTTGATATGTCGATATTAGCATTTATAACGGCTGATAAACGAAAATTTAAAAAGTAAAGAAGAGACAGGAGAAACACCCTTCAACCATGAGGGTTGACGTTGCATAGTTTGTCCGCCAGAGGGCACTCTGCAACTTCCCTGTTGGCAACAAGCATTTGGAAGGCCACAAGCACAACAACCAGCTGATCCGAGTAGAAACGGGCAGAGCGTAAATGAGTAATTAAATAACTACACATAAATGTTAGGGAAATTTATGTATCTGTGTCTGAAAAAAAAAAAAGTCAGATATATTGGAATATCAGGTTTTTAAATCACCAAATGTTGGTATCGGTCTTAAAAAGCCTATGTCAGTCAGGCTCGACTCTCTGAGTACTCCAGCCTCCTCTCACAGTCCAGAGACATTCGTACGTAGGTTAACTGGTGATTCTAAATTGGCTGTAGGTGTGAATGGTTGTCTGTCTCTTTGTGTTAGCCCTGTGATGGACTGGCAACATGTCCAGGGTATACCCTCCCTCTCACCCTATGACTGCTGAGATAGGCTGCAGTGCTCCTGTGACCCTGACTTGGATAAATGGTTAAAGAAAATGGATGGAAGGATATGTTTGTGTGTGTGGGAGAGAGAGCAATATATTAAATATAGGAAAATAATAACTTACCATTTGGCTGCTATATTTGCTGAACATGAACACTGTCATTTGTAACTGCTTCTGTCTTTACTTTGTATGTTAAAGAAAAAGTCGTACTACAGGTATATGTTTCATTACTGTTTAAAGAATGCAAAGCATTTTTCACTCTGAATGGAGCCATTGTTGTTTTATTGGCCGTTTCCTTCTCTAATGCTAAAGGGTCACCTAAGGTCAATTGTTCTAATTTTCCCATGACAGCCTGTTTTGTAGTATACATCACCTCCCTTTAATGTGTATAATTAACGGGGGTGTCTAATAATTGAGAACAATGACATCTTCCATGAGCTTCTCACCATGCCATCTCCATTTTCAACGTCTATCCTTTTTTCTCAGTGACCTCACAGTGTAGAAAGAGGCTGTCCTGCAGTGCTCTTGTCATATCAGTTATCTATCTGATGGTGGAAAGCTGAGTTGAGTTAAACTCTGTGTTGGAGATAAACTGATTCTCAGTCTCTGCCACCAAGCAACTCTTAGCCCCACTTAGCTGTGACCTTGCAGCCTGTGCCTTTGTGGCATCGCCTTACTGTGTATCAGCAGTACATTATCCCAGCAACACACACACACACACACACACACACACACACACACACACACACACACTGTCTTTGTGACACACATTCTGTGCATATTTTTACTGACACACACAACACATAGGAAAGCTATCGCTGAGGCCTGCCCCCCCCTACACACTCATACCAATTGTAGAGAGTGCTTTGTGCATTGACTGACTGGCCGGACAGCTACTGAAGAGAGAGAGACTGGTGGGAGGGGGGAGATGGAGACAGCAAGACACAGAAATATTAGAAAGAGAAGCAGACAGATAGAGAAGAAGAAGAGATGAGGACTGGGGGATAGCAGAGACATATCCTAACTGGTGGAAAGAGAGTGAGCAGGGCAGGAAGGAGAAAACAGAAATAGGAAGGGAGCCGGGGCTTGTCCAGTGGAGAGGAAGAGAGTGAGTTGTTGTTAAAGAGGCTGAGGGGAACTGATGGGATGGCATTGATCTCTGGGAGCTGCCGACTCTTGGGCCAGATGGCGTCTTGTTGCTGCAGACCTCTCCTCAACTCCTCCTGCTGCGGACCGCTCATCAAAGTCTGCCTTTCCTCATTCACAGGTCGGTCCCAGTCCATTCTGTGTGCTCTGCTGTCATGAGCAACTGCTACATTCATATAGGCAGGAGCAATAATCAATATACAACATGGGTAACACACTTAGCCAAGAAGGTAAAAAGGGGCATGGTGTGTTTCTGCACTGTGACAGCATGACTTTGCTTGTGTTGACTCGAGCAGTCCCATTGGTGCTAACCGTGTTCTGTGTTGTAGAAGGAAAGAATAGGCTTTTGTCCTCTTAGGCATAATGTCATGTTGCATATTGTGTTACTAAATTGTGTGCTCCCATTGTCTTTTTGTGAATGCTCTGCATCAAGATAATAATGTTCTGTTGTGGTTTTGCACTGACAAAGCATGTTGAAAAAAGTGGAATTCTAATCCAAATTATTACTGTTTTTGTTAGTGCAGTTTTTTGTTTTTAAATATAAATTGTGTCTGATGCTATGACCACAGTGACATGAAAGTGTGTTGTGAGGAGGGCAGGGCAGCTGTGTGTGTGAGCCTGGAGGTTTTAATGATGTCAGTGCAGCTGTGTGTCTGTGCTTGGTCTGTGTGTGTTTAACATCAGTGTCTCCCCTTAACAACTCCTCAAACTAACCAAAAGCTCAAATATGCATCCATCTCTCTGAGTGATGTCAGCACTCTCCCTGTCTATTTGCTTATGATTTGATCTTGACTTAAAGAGTAAATATATTGAGTAAAAGAACTAAAAGCAAATATTAAACCCAACTCATATCTTTTTTTTGTTTAATTTGCAAACCCTCATTAATAACCTGGATATGAATGAAATAACTTCCTGGATTCTGTGCTGGTTACTCTTTAACCCTTCCTGCCAGGAAATAGTGTAGCTTATAAACTAACCCTTCAAAAGGGTGATTAATGAGGACATTAATGAGCTTTGGAGGTGCTGATAAGCAGAATTTGTTTGATTATTTGTTTATTTATTTAAGATAGGCTAGTTACTTGATTTTCATTCCTTATGCTAAGTGGCTGCTGGCTGTAGATTTGTATTTACCAGCAGATGCAGGAGTGGTGGGTCCAGGAAAGCTCATATGCATGTCTCCCCAAAATGCTGAACTATTCCTGGAATGATATTTAAAACTATATGGAACCTTAATAAGTAATAATTTATTCAAAGCATCATAGAAAGGACTAAATCTTTTTTTCCATGTTCAGTACCATCATTGATTTGCTTTTCTTTTTCCAGACATCTCTCCTGCCGAGCTGGATGCTCTGTGGAGGGAACCGCCATATACTCTTGGTGGAGCTAATGAACACTTCTCGGGAAATGACATCATGACTCAAGGTGTGGTAGCTATGTTGCACCAAACAGCCGGATGTTTCGGACCTCTCAATCAGTTCGAAATCATAGTATTATAAAGTTCCCTATTAGTTTGGAGTACAAATAACTCATTAGGGTTAATGCGAGAAGGAGCGGTGCTGCTTTCTCCGCATTCACACAGAGGAAGTGTTTGGGATATCCTCCCTGCACAATGGAACAAAACTAGGGAAAGCCCGTCTCAACTTCACTGTGAAAAATACCGCCAGCTATTATAGTGTGTGCATCCATCTGGCCATAGGTTTTGAAACTATTAAGATCCTCTATAGTAGATCTCCTCTATAGTATGAAGGGAAACCAGTCTAAACTGACCATTAAATGAAATGCTCAACAAATATACACTTAAAGAACATCCAGTTTTGGAACATATGATAGGTGGTGTTAGTTGAAGGAATATTGTAGGACTTTGGGGGTATAGCAGAAAAAAGAAAACTTTGGAAACTACTGTTCTAATTCATATGTTCAGCCTGTCTAAGACTACAAGTATTGCTTTTTTGTAAATAACAAGCAGCGATTGCTATCTTGTGTCATCTGGTAACATTTCCAGTTAAATCTTGATGCCAGTCTGGGACATGCATTATGATAGCAACCTACTTTAAAAGCCTTTGTGATGACTATGATAAAATAGTTTCCACATACAACATCCATGTCTCGTCACACGCAAAAGTACAGTATGTTGTTTAGGAAATACTGGCTTAACCAACATTGCATTGAGTTTTTGACCTTATTTTTGCCTCAAGCACATAATCTAAACGTGATCCAGGAACTGTTTTCCTAACTTTGTTTCCTCTTTCAGGTGCAGGTGAAGAGGAGGATGGTCCAGTGGTGGAGTCAGGTGAAGGTGTAATGGAGCCTGACAGCTACTGGAAGAAGAAAGAGGCCTTCCTTAGAGGAAGTAGTGTGTCTCTGGGAGAGAAATTCTCTTCAGGTACATTTCATGATGCTTTTACAGGAGTCAGTTGTCTGGCTTGCCTTGTCTTGCTACTGGAAAACCAGCTTTCGTATCGGCTTGTCTAAACCAATTTCATACACAGGAGCATTTCCCATGCATATTATATTTATGCATACTGATGAAGAACATTCCCCCATCTACTAATGTTTTACTCACTCAGCAGTTTAGCTTCATCCATCGCGTTCCCTCAGGTTCTTCCTCTCAAATGGATTTAAATGGCCACACTGAGAGTCCAGTAAGAGGCCTAATAGCTTTGTTATTCCTCCAAGGAATTGCATTGTGCTTACAAAGCATCTCCCCGAAATATAAGCTCTCATAGAAAATCTTTAATGAATTCTTGAAAGATTTTTTTTTTCTTGTAGAGAATAAAATATTTTATTGCAGTCTGAGTTTCATGTTTTACTTTTACTCTAGAAATTGTGCTGTTGTTCAGTGGACGAAGGCGCTCCAGTGCGGATCCTGACCGGGCCCTACAGGAGGCACTACGCACACGACTCCGAGTGGTGGAGAGCAACAGCCAGGATGTCATACAGCTCTTTAAAGTGAGACCTGATAGTGAAGACAATACATATACTTTACTACACTTCTACACATTCTGATATAATAATGAAAAAATAATGTGCTTTACAATATAATATAATGCAATGTGATATACTGTACATGTACTGTGTACTTTATGAAGATGGCTTAATGATCTTTTACTGTAACGTGAGACTTTGTTTCTGCAGGACTTGTCTGCACGTCTGGTCTCTGTCCACGCTGAGAAGGATTGCTTTGTACTCACATTCAAGACTGTAGAGGAAATCTGGAAATTTTCAACTTACCTAGCATTAGGTAGGACTAATAAGGATCCCTTTGGATTACAGATTCTCTATTGTCTATTTTTTTATTTTATTTTTTTTGTATTTTTTTGTACCATCACCACAGTAATAGTATCGGTTGGTGTGAGTATTAGCAATAGTACTTCATTTGGTGCTGCATGTACTCTCTCTCAGGCTATGTGGCTCGTTGCTTGGAGAACTTCCTGTGCGATCCCTCATTCTGGCTGGACCCAGAACTGCTCAGTGACTTGCAGATCAGTGTGACAGTGGATGAGGAACATCTGGCCACCCTGTACCTGGGACTTTTACTCCAGGAAGGTCAGTAGTGTTGAAAGCACAATGACTCATAACGTTGAAATATAAAGGATGTTTCATGAGTGCTGTCAACACAAAGCGATAAGAGATGGAGAAAAAACATTCATATTTACCAGTCTTTTTTTTTTTTTTTT
>VUQI01025126.1:60556-73894 GCA_015106735.1 Paratilapia polleni | reverse complement strand
CTCCCTTTATTTTTTCATCCCCTTTTTATTCTTTCTTTCAAACCTGCCTGGCCCTGTGTGAAAAAGTAATTGCCCCCTAAACCTAATACCTGGTTGTGCCACCCTTGGCAGCAAGAACTGCAATCAAGCATTTGTGATAACTGGCAATGAGTCTTTTACATCACTGTGGAGGAATTTTGCCGGAGGCCCACACTTCATTGCAGAATTGTTTTAATTCAGCCACACTGGAGGGTTTTCGAGCACCAACGGTCTGTTTAAGGTCATGCCAAAGCATCTCAGTCAGATTTATATCCAGACTTTGACTAGACCACTCCAAAACCTTCATTTTGTTTTTCTGAGTCATTCAGAGGTGGACTTGCTGGTGTGTTTTGGGTCATTGTCCTGCTGCGTATCCCAAGTGCTCTTGAGCTTCAGGGAACAAACTGATGACCAGACATTCTCCTTCAGGATTTTCTCCAGGTCCAGGTCCTGAAGCAGCAAAGCAGCCCCAGGTCATCACACTACCACCACCATGTTTGACTGTTGGTATGATGCTCTTTTTATGAAATGTTGTGTTAATTTGTTAGTGAGTTGGTCCTCTCTACTTTCAAGATCAGGCTTCAAACTTTCTTTTTTGATGACACTTATACAACCCTAATTCCAAAAACTTGGGATGGTGTGTAAAATGTAAATAAAAGCAGAATGCAATGATTTGCAAATCTCATAAACCCATATTTTATTCACAATAGAATGTAGAAAACATATCAAATGTTTAAACTGAGAAAATGTGCCAATTAACTCATTTTGAATTTCATGACGGCAACACGTGTCAAAAAAGTTGGGACAGGGCCATGTTTACCACTGTGTAGCATGTCCTCTACTTTTAACAACAGTCTGTAAACGTCTGGGAACTGAGGAGACCACTTGCTGGACTTTTGGAAGAGAAATGTTGTCCCATTGTTGTCTGATTTAGAATTCTAGCTGCTCAGCAGTCCTGGGTCTTCTTATTGTATTTTTCATTACTTGATGTGCCAAATGCTTTCTGTTGGTTAAAGGTCTGGACTGCAGCCAGGCCAGTTCAGCATCTGGACTCTTCTACTATGAAGCCATGCTGTTGTAATAGATGCAGTATGCAGTTTAGCATCATCTTGCTGAAATATTCAAGACCTTCCCTGAAAAAGATGTCATCTGGATGGGAGCATATGTTGCTCTAAAACCTGTATACACCTTTCAGTATTGATGGTGCCTTTCCAGATGTGCAAGCTTCCAATGCCAGAGGCACAAATACACTCCCATACCATTAGAGATGCAGGCCTTTGATCTGAGCGCTAATAACAAGCTGGAAGGTCCTTCTTGGGACGTGGCGTCCATGTTTTCCATTAAGAATTTCAGATTTCATTTCATCTGAGCACAGAACAGTTTTCCACTTAGCCACAGTCCATTTTAAATGAGCTTTGGCAGCATTTCTAGATCATGCTCACATATGGCTTCTTCTTTGCAAGATCGAGCTTTAACCTGCATTTGTGGATAGCATGGTGAATTGAGTTCACAGACAATACTTTCTGGTTTCTGTTTATAAGCCCATGTAGTGATTTCCATGACAGAATCATGCCTGTTTTTAATGCATTGCTGCCTGGGGGCCCGAAGGTCACGGGCATTCAACACAGATTTTTTGCCTTGTCCCTTGCGCACAGAGATTTCTCCAGACTCTCAGAATCTTTTGATCATGTTATGTACTTTACATGATGAGATATTCAAAGTCTTTGCAATTTTACATTGAGGAACGTTATTTAGAAATTATTCTGCAATTTGTAGATGCAGTTTTTTGCAAATTGGTTATACAAAATGATTTTAACCTCTGCCCATCTTTACTTCTGAAAAAACCTGCCTCTCTAAGATGTTCTTTTTATACCTGGTCATATTATTGACCTGTTGCCAAATCACCTAATTAGTAGCAAAATGTTCCCCCAGCTGTTTCTCTTTAGTACCACTTACTTTTCCAGCCTTTTGTTGCCCCGTACCAACTTTTTTGAGCCATGCTCCTGCCATCAAATTCAAAATGAACTAATATTTTTCATGAAATTGTAAAATATCTTAGTTTAAACGTTTGATATGCTTTCTGTTCTATTGTGAATAAAATATGGGTTTATGAGATTTGCAAATCATTGCATTCTGTTTTACACAATGTCCTAACTTTTTTGGAATTTGGGATTATAGTTGTTGCTGGATCAGGTGACCCTGAACTATCCCTTAGTTGGGATTATAGGCACAGTCTGCTGGGGGACTTCCCATGTTGTTTATCCATGCTGGATGTCATAAAACTTCCTTCAGCTCAGTGATTCCAAATCTCAAATCCTTTAATTTTAGAAATTTGCCCTCCAACATTAACCATTATGATCTGGTTGTGATCTTTGACTCTGAGCTTTGTTTTGACATACAGGGACTTTCTTTTTGATTGTGATTTATTTTAAGCACATTGTAACTATGTTTTGATAAGTGCTATACAAATACATTTTTATTATTATTTTGATGTGCTGAGTACTCGTCCCTCACTCCCCTCTTTTCACTCCCCATGTGAGTATATGCTGCTTCATTAACTTTTGTCTTCTGTCTCTTGAAGTTTGTGTTTTGTCCTCATCTTTTTTTTCTTCTTTTCCCCCTCATGTTTCAATTGAGGTCTCTTCTTGTTAAAAGGGAGTTCTTCCTCCCCAAAGTCGCCAACTACTTGGTCATAGGAGAACACCGGATCATTGGGGGTTTCTCTCTAATGCTGTAGTCTTTACCTTGAAATATAAAGCACCTTGAAATGATTGTTGGTGCTTTTTATTTCAATAACAAAGTCTTTAAGGTGGCACACACTTTTTTTTATTATTTCAAAGGAATGCTTGAGTAAAGGAGAGGTAGGGAGAATAAAAAAGGGTTAAAACACTCTTAACTTCACCGATACTGAAAAACGGTTTACATTAGGAATGAGCAAAATGTGTCTTTTGCTCACAAGCAGGTAATATATTGAACATACAGTAGACAGTATAGTAGTACAGCTAAAAGAACTAAAAATCAGTGCATTTATGAACATTAAAAGTTATACAAAATGATTTTAGGCAACTCGTTTGGGCTGTCATTGTGCAAATATCTCCACAGGCTTTAAAAGGAGCTATACAAACAGATAAAGTGCCAAGTCTTTGGTGTGGAGATGCTGCGCCAGGTTCTGAATGCGACACAGGCGAACGTTCTGAGCATCTCCAGCGTTGTACACTCTGAATATGTGGTAGCGCTCCTTCTCCTTCAGTGCAAAATCCAGCTCGTTGGCAGACATATGGATGAATGACTTCTCTTTCTTTACAGTTGACTTCACTTCCACGTACACCACCTCAGCCTCTCTTGCAGCTCCGAAGGTGAGTTTAAAGTCGTAGGGCTGGCCGGTCTCCCCGCTCTGATTGCACCACAGGACATGCGTGGGTCTGCTGGGGTTGCTGCTGTCTCTCCAGTGGCACAGGAAGGAGTTGACCAGCTGCTCCCCCCACTCGCCGATCGCTGCCACGTCCATCCCATCGTCTGACAAAACCACCTACAAAAGAGAGGTGCTATTAAGAAAAACAGCTAATCAACAGCTGGCAAACCAGCACTCGCAGCAGGTATACTGACGGTGGTTGGTCTCTGGCAGGTGAGCTCCATGTCCTCAAGTGTGGCCTGAAGAGGCTGGGCTTTGTTCCACAGAGGGAAGTCCAGGTTCAGAGGAGGACGAGTCTCCGTGGCAGCAGCAGCCCCCTGGAAAGTCCCGGAAAGCACCACAGTGTCAGGGACGGCACTGAGAGAGACAAAGAAAGAATCCGTAGGAAGAGAGATTAGAAATATTCTGACGGAGAGTGAAAATCAACATTGGTTTAGCAGATGAATATTTCACATATTTTGGGACGAGGAGAAGAAGCCTACAGGGTGCTTGGAGCGGGCTGGCTGCTGGCTGCCTCAGCAGGTGGTTCAGATGGAGGACTCGGTGCTGGTCTGGGAGCTGCGAGGCTTTTCTCTCCACCTTCAGCTCTGTCAGACTCAGTGCTCTCACTCTGCTGACTGGGCTCTGCTGGTGACAGACAACACCAAATGGATGTGCTGTACATGTACAGTTTCTGAATAAGGGCACAGTGCAGAATTATGCAATAACCTCCTGTTTGTGCTGCTGTGTCTTCACTCACACAAGGCTCTAAAATCACAAATTTTCAATGTTTGTGCAAGTTGTAGCTGGTTAACATGATAAAGATAACAATACTGTGCTCTTGTGGAGCATCTTTTAATCTATCTTCTACCTATCTCTCTCTCTCTTTGAGGATCTTAAGTGTCTTGTGATTATCAGCAGCCACTAAAGATTAACCAAATGGTACTGTGTTATCATTCTGCCCTGTGGGGAAAATAGTTCCAAATAATACAATTTTGGAAGGTAAGACAATTTTCCAAACAAAGTAAAAGCTGCACAAATTCATTACTTTTTCCATTTCTAAACAGACCAACCTGAAAAAAAGCTATGGACCTAAAGTATGTTGACACTGCCACAGTTAGCAACCTTCTGCTAATTTACACAACCAGCAGACACAGACGTAGTATTTATTTGGAGAAGAGCTGTCTATCACATTTTCTCTACTTGATTATCATGGTCACAAGAATTTACAACAACCACATTTTCCTACTATCTAAAAAAATTGGGAAAAAAACCCCCATAGCGCTAACAGTCATATTCATCTTTTTGTCTGTTTTTGACAAATGAATTACACTCAAAATCTGACTGCAGGGAGATGGAGAGGGTCTGCAACAATAAGCAGCTACTTTCTATTATCAACAGACAAGGGACAAGATTTGTGATACCAGAAGGCACTGTTTTTTATTTCTAGTTCGCTTGTGGTCCCAGTTTTAATAAACAGAAGTTTGCTGAAATGCAGTCTGGGAAACACTGGCTATTGTCTACATTGTTAATAATGGCTGACACACAACTCTTACCTGTCATCTGGATACCCCGGCTACACTGAAAGCCCAGAAAGTTGCCTCCACAGGCTAAAATCACTAGACCAGCTGATGGTTTCTTAGACTGACTAGTTAATAACTGCATCCTTTTTTTTCTATTTTTCCATAGGTTGCTAAACAGCGTTAATGTGTAGTACTGTCCCCTTTGACGTCTGAGTGTTACCTAGATAATTCCTGGTGCAGGAATATTAATGTTGTCATATCTGTATTATTAACATGTTCAGTTGCATGAATCAGTTGCAGAAGGATCTTGAATGTGTAACCTGGAGGCTGTGGGGTGCTGGTGGTCGCAGCACTGGAAGCAGTAGTGTTAGGCTGCTCTGGATGACTGAGAACCCTCTGCAGGCTGGGCTGGTCTGCAGGTCTGCTGCTGCTCCTCAGTGGCTGGTTTCCCTCATGGCTGCTTCCTCTGGGGGCGACTTCCTTCTCTGGATCTCGTTCTTTAGGTGCTGCTGGAGGAGGCCACATCTTCATGACAGCTTCCACCACTCTGCTGTCTCCCTGAACTCCTGGCAAATGTCACACATGAAACATGTAGCTTTTATGATGCTAAAACAACCAAATTTTCGTTTACTCTTAACATCTGTATGCAGTACCTGCTCGGTTGCCTCCTGTGCTCTGTAAGGGTGCTCGAGGAGGCCAGCAGACAAGCGTCTGTTCCTCGTCCTCTTGTGCAGGGCGAGATGGCTCCTCTGGGGAGCTGATGGAGGAGTAACTCCCCAACAGCACTGGAGGACAATATTTTCAGTTAAACCCAAAGAAGATGAAGGAAACAGTGGAAAAAAGCTGTAAATAAAACACCAATCATACACAGTATGAGCCCGTTTCAGAGCTGTTATGCCATAAAAGCAGACTGTGTAATGAAAAAGTCTTTGATCATATTAATCCTTGTAGATATGTGTGTGTGTGTGTGTGTGTGTGTGCATGCTCTCTGCTGCAGTAAGGGATCTGCTCCTCTCGCTCTTTGAGCCCTGGCAACAGCTGCTCTTTTATGTCACCACACACAAGAGTGAACAACCTCGAATTAGCATATGCGAGAAACACACCAGTGATCTTTCTCTGTGTGTGTGTGTGTGTGTGTGCGCGTGTGTGGAAGGAGAGTGTTTGTGTGAGGCTCAGACTGCGAAGAAAAACACTTTGAACATTATGAAATGATAATGAAAATGGGGGCAAGTGTCACAGAGAGAAAACTGGAGGAACTGCAGATGGAAGAGTGAAAGGAAGCAGCAGTGAGTTTTTAGGATTCAGCTCATGTTGCAGTTATAGCACTGAGCTGATGTTCTGCATCAAACAGTGATTCTCTTGCACATCAACAGTGAGCTGAAGACCTGGATTTTTCAGGCTATTTTCCAAACATTCTGCACTTTAACAAAAGTAAGTAAGTTAGTCAGGACCATTATAGGCTAAAGAAGATGATTATTTTCCACCTGCAACTTATATTCTGTGCTATGGCTCTGTTGTGGGAGAACTGAAGGAAGACCCCAGCATTAAACAGAGCAGGCCAGCCATACAAAATGCAAGAAAGGGCTGGAGTGGTGGTGGGTTGCAAAACAGCTTGCAGATGTGCAGCCACAGTTGCCAGCTGCTGTTACCTGACCACCGTTCTGTGTGAAATTTGCCAATCAGATGTGTAGAAGAGTATCAGCTGAGCGACCATCTTACATGAGCTGACACTGTGATCAGCTGATCAGCCAGGACCAATGATATGTGTCATTCTGTGGATCTGGTATGGTGAACAAATCAACAGAAAAGAGTGGAAGCCACCGCCTCTCAAAACCCTCCTGTCAACCCTGACCTATAGAAGACAAGTCTGTTCCATCAACACAACAATAATGTATCCAGCAAATTATGTTTCCAAAAGGTTAATATATCCAGTACCTCTGTGCCCTAGACCTTCACTGTTGTCCTAAAACACTGAAAAAAACAACACTACACCTGACTGGCTGACATGACCCATCATCACTGTGGAAACACACACTGTAGTTATTTAGACTCAGTCCTTACATACACCATCCTACAGCTACAAACACAACAGCACCAACTATGGATTATTTTCTCCAGTTTAAGTAACATCTTCTAAAATGTACAGTGGCCAATCAGTGAGTCACTGAGCAACACAGTGCTGCAGTGGTTAGCGCTGTCAGCTCACAGCAAGCAGGATCCTGGCTCAAAGTCCTCAGCTGTGGGGTTTGCGTGTTCTCTCTGTGCCTGTGGGTTTCCCCCAGGCACTCTGTCGTCCTCCCACAGTCCAAAGACATGCATGTTTGGTTAATTTGTGATTCTAAATTGGCTAAGGATCAGAGGTAGACAAAGTGCTTAAAATGTATAGAATAAAGCGCTGTATGAATGTATGATTAAATATAGCTTGTAATCTAAAGCGCTTTGAGTGGTCAGTAAGACTAGGCCAATCCAATCTTTTTCTGAGACTATATTATTTATAAGGATTAGGCAGGTGCAGAAGTATGAAGTTGTTAAAAGATTAAAAAATTCTTCACTTTGATGAATTTGTTTATAATAGAAAACCTTTAGAACAATTTTATTGACTTTTTGTGGGAGATGGCTCCAAGCAAGGCAGCGTGAAGTTTGCAGAACAGTGACCACTGTGGGCTACAAATAGCAACTACGGCATAATCAGGAAATACCAGGAACGTTGGATTTTATCACAAAAAGGAAACAGCAGTGGATCAGAAGCACAACCAGACAAGAGTCAGTCTACTAATGAAATTACGCATAATCAACCACAGTGAAGCTAACATTAGCCAACATATGCTACTGGTGATAGCAGTCAGAGTAAGGCTTAAACACCTGAATTTACATAGGTGTCATTTATGTGAGTTCAACATTTCATGTGTAACAGGATGGTGGTATTTTTTTGTCTTTCAACATGGGTCTTCTGTACCTCTTTCTGGGGAGATCTCTGGTTTGGGAGGCTCTGGGACCTCCCACAGTTCCTCCTCACTGGGCAGCGATCTGATATCCTCCTTGCCCAAGAATCTCTTCAGGGCTCTTGCGTCCTGCACATGTATTTATTACAGTTTAGCGTTAAAGACTTTGGTTACAATACACAACAAAGCTTAGATTTAATATTAGGTTGGAATCATAGACTGTATAAAAAAAATGGATGTATGAACCACCCACTGGTTTGTGGACTTCAAAATCTGAAACTGCAACATTACCATTTTACCCACTGCCATGTTGTTGTTGTTTGTTTTTTAAACTTTTATGAGACAGTGGAGTGCTAAGCTAACCACTACAGCTAGCAAACCTGGAGCAAGTTGCATCTGTAAACTGTACTGGTGCAATGCACAGACACATAATTAGTGTCCCCAAGTAATTGACACTAGAATCTGGGTAATCAAACTTTAGCCAAAAGCAAAAACCTCTTGGATGGCTGCATCACACAGCAAACTGTATCAACAAGCCATATTATAAGCCAGCGGCTCAAAAGAAATACACCATATAGATGTAAAATAAATGAATAAATAAAATAATTAACCCCGTACAGCTGTTATGAAGGAGAAAACTATCTACAGAGGCCAAAACCAATTTTTGTAGCAGGCTATAAACATGCTTTTTAATGCAGTAAAGTCCATCACTTTAACACAGGGGTCTAATGAGGACTGACTCACTTTTGGAGCCAGCCTGAAGTGGCCATTAGAGTAACTGCAATTTTTGGCCCTTCTGTATGCTTCATTTTTGTTGCAGCCTGGATAGACTACAGTATTTGTTTTGTATCAAAGAACAACAATAACTGGATTTCATTATTTTATTCACAAAGGAAGACCTGTAGGGCCATTCCAGACACTCAGGAGGAACACACAGGTCTGATCCATTCATTATTCTGTCTCATGTCCCTGCTTACAAAAACAGTACATAATAAAACCAGTGCTGATCTGGCGTTTCTCTTTTCAGATCCTCTTGCCAACAATGGCAGCAACAGACATTCTCAATAAAACTTTGATGTCCTAATTTACATGTACTTCCAGTCATCAACTTCCTGGAATAATCTAAAAGTTCAAGTAATAAGTGGATATAATAAGTCGGGAGCCAGATTTCCCCTAAGCCTCTCATATCGGTCTCACTGCAGTGTATTAAAGGGATGTTACGCTTCAGAATCACATCATTAAAGCTTTTAATCAAACAGTGAAAAACTCCTCTTTATTGACTTTGGAAAATCCCGACATGGAACCTAAATCAAACATTTTATCCAGATGTTAATACTGATTATATAATGCAGCCCCAGTTCTGTTGCGTGTCTCAAAGAAGCTGCTGCACAAAGGAAAAGAGGAGAGAATGAACAGTGGAGAAGGATCAAAGTTGAGGTCTGATCTGAGCATCTCTGCTGCTGCACTGCTCTACAGAGATGAGCTGTCAAATAATGCAAATGCGACTCCCCTCCAGGGAAATGGCCATCAGCCGCAGCTACGGTCAGCTCTGCGGTGAGTTTGTGCGAGTGGCAGGATGAAAAAGCGCGAACGAGCAAAGACTCTTTTCACTGGATATGGATTAGTGATCGATGCTGGAAGGAATTATATATCACTTACACTGCGTGAGGTTATCAGGCTGCTCAGGAAATGCATCAGCTCCTTTTGGTGGCTGTTCTCTGTGCAAAACAGTTTCACCAGCTCCCTGAAACACACACACACACACACAGAGCATTACAAGGTACTGCACGACAACTTAAAACACAAACACTTAAGTACGTATAGGAATAAGCATCTAACGAATGTTTATTACATGCAGTATAAGTCTATGAACACAAAAACAGTTTAGTCAAGATCTGTTTTTCTTTGTGACTTAAATGCACAAAACTCTAATGATCCCATAAGCCATACATTAGTTTCAGCTGAAGTATATACATTTTTGGACAGGAGAAGAACTGCTGGTTGTGTCCCTAATCACTTGCAGTGGATGTATGTTTAGAATTAAAGAGATCTTGTAACATCATGGACAGGTGAGTATTAATACAACAACAAGCAATAACTTTAAGATAATTTCTTTGATGCGACTGCCAACAGGATACCAGTTTTGACATGATAATTTTGACACTTTCTGTGCTTCTTGGATGGTCCCATTCCCCAAGCTGTTGTGTTCCTCCCAAAATTAACTAAAGCTATCAACAGAGCATAAAGAAACAACAGCTATGGCTTTACAGCTAAAACATCCATGTATCGAGAAAAGAACACATTCTCATTTACAGAGGTGGTCTTGCAAAAGCCAAAGTCTCCTGAGGAAATGGGACAGGGGCTACAAGGAAAAATATCAAAAGTTCAAAGAAAAGCAGCACACGACCTAAAACATCTGAAATCACCCCCTAGTGGTGAAAAGTCTTAGTGAAATTTTGCAAAAGGTAACTACAAAATGTACCTTTAAGTAAACAACAAAAAACAACAAAAAATATGTGCTGAATTTTATTGCTTAGAACATTTAAACATGTTAACAGTTGTTTCCAGTAAAAACTAGTGCTTTACTTGACAGATAACTTGGTTATTGCTAATAATTTACGTGGACCTCAACTAACAGTTTAGACCTGATGCCATATTAATGAAATGTAAAAATAAACTGATAATAAATGGCTGTTTATTAATTATCTTAGCTCTCAATGAGAAATACTGTGAAAAACATTTTAAAATTGCATAGCGTGAACATTCACTACCAACTTGCAAGGCCGAACAGTTTCTGATGGTATTTCTGAACGGTTCTAATTCCATAGATCCACCAGAGGCACAATGATGGGAAATATACCAGGTTGAAATAAAGTGGAATGATGCTTTAATGCTTGGCTAAATTAAGTAACCTTCAGGTGGATCCACACTCAAATTACACCACAAACTGTTGATCATTTAGTACCAAACGTTTGCCTTTAGAACGAAACCCTGACTCCGACCACTCAGTGTTACAACTGTGTAAATATTCCATGTCAGACATAGTGATGTATGTGATAATGAGGTTCTTTGTTTCCCCTCCAATTTCAATTTAACATTTCTCTCCACAAGTACAACAATAGGGGAGAAGTAATTAGAGCTGCTGTAGTGTTCACGGAAAAAATAGTTGCATACAAACATTTGATTTTAACACTCAACTGTTCCACCAAAGCTCTCATTTGTAAATGTGTGAATTCTTGAAGTTTACTTAATGAAGGTTAAATATGAAAATTATCACCAAGTTGCTGTTGGCATGGCACAATTAAGACATTTAACAATCAGTTGGACAGAAGAACTGAATTCTGAGACTCCATCACACACAAACCTGCAGATTTCCAGGTTAGCTGAGAGGTTATCTTTCTGGATGTAGAGCTCTTTCTCATCCTTCAGCAGACAGATGACATCCTGCAACTCTATCACAGGATCATCACTATCACCAACATCCAGCTGATAGCGAATGTACAGCTTACCCACCTGTAAACAATCAGACAGCAACTTAGAACATACATTAGCTGTCACTGTTTTTAGGCTTTCTTCCTTTTAAGCCTTGAGGTGTTCTGGATGTGTTCTCCTTACACTTACAGTGCGTAAAGCAAAGTAAAAAATTAGACTATCTAGGGGTGAAAATTCTTCCAGATTTGTCCTCCTACCTGTCCGAAGTAGAGGCGCTTGATTTTTTCTGCTATGTTTCTTTCAGTGAGCTCTGAATAGATTTCATTCAGCTCGTCATGGTGATAGAGGAACCTCTGGATGTAGGGGACAACCCAGCGCACCAAGTCCTGCATGGACGGACAGTGCCTCAGGTTCTCAGTCTGAGACTCATACTTGACACATTTGGAAAGCTGACGGATGCCACAGATCTCCAGAAACAGAAGTCTGTCTTTCTCGCTGAATGCAACTCGTTCTGTTGCGTCTGTAAATAAAAAATGAGAGAAAATCATAAAAGCAACAATCATACTATATAATCTAACACAAACAACTAAAAAATGTAAATGTCAAGTAGCAACAGCATACCAGGGTTCCCTGTCTTGTTCTTGGGAGCTGTCTTCTTCTCTGCTGGGGGCAGGTTGAGCAGACACACCTGCTTGTGAGGTTTAAAGATCTTCTCCAGCTCTTTGCTGTCACTGATCATAGGTTTACGTGCCAGACTCACCCAGCTGTTATCCTTGGTAGGGAAGACCTTCTTATCAGACACCATACCTACCAAAGAACCATACCACCATACAGATCAGACACATACCATATACAGAGCAAAAGGACACACAGAATAAGTTGTTGACATTTAGCACGATTCATTTTTCTCACTTTTCTCTCTACTATAACTGCTGGTTGTTTATTAAAAGTTTAGCAATCAAAAGGCAGAGGACAAATTAAATGTAAAAGAGCACACTTTGAGACAATACAGATTTAGGCACTTTAGTGTTGCCATGTAGCTTGTTCACCAGTAAGCCCTGACCAATTTATTTTCCCAGTTCATCCTCTATCTGAAACAATCCATTTTGTCCCCTTCCCCTCCCTTTATGACAACTTTCTTTTGATTGGCCACCCCTCGTTAAACAGCAGGGGGCCAGGATTCTGTGCTCACAGCTAGAGCTGTGTGCCTGAGATGACCATATTAGGGATATCTGCTCTGACTGACATACAGATACAAAAGTAGAAAAAAAAATGGTCTGAAATCGACTGTTCAGAGCTTTTGACTCACAGGCATTACTTGTACATACTCTGACTTCATTATTTGAATCTTGGCAAAACAAAGGTAAAAACATAGCAGGTCAATTTTAAGAAGTCATAAACAAAATATTTAGGTTATGCTTGTAGATCAAAAAGTAAAAAGAATTAAAATTTTTCACTGTGTTCTGGAGCTTGACCACCATTTTTATTTTTCACACACACACACACACACACACACATATATATATATATAAATGAAAACTGAGATAATTAAAAGTATGCCACACCAACTTTTACCAGCAAATGTTCTG
This sequence comes from Paratilapia polleni, assembly GCA_015106735.1. Taxonomy (NCBI): domain Eukaryota; kingdom Metazoa; phylum Chordata; class Actinopteri; order Cichliformes; family Cichlidae; genus Paratilapia; species Paratilapia polleni. Next base: position 60,999 of record VUQI01025126.1, on the reverse strand, counting down.
GAGTTAAGAAGAACGTCTTTATTTCTCAATGAATGTAAAGAAAATTGATAGATAATCCTGTGGAAGGGTAAGTCAAATTACATCTTGAAATATGTTTATAAGGTCTGTGTGCTCACATTTGGCAGAGTTATGATGCAAGTTGCAGCAATCGGGCACTAAGGTTTTTACCTTAATTGCTTCATGAGCTTTGACACCTGCTGCTGTAACTGCTGACCGTGCTGGTGAGCCAAACTGCAATAACAACTTTCCATTGTTTTTAGAACACCAGCAATCACCTGTGCCTTTCACCTCACGCAATATGTTTGCATGACATATTTCCCTTGAACCTTCCATTTAATGTCCCCAGGGGATGTGGGCTGACGGGCAGTTACAGTTGATGACCAGCTTATGCCACTTACAGGGCAGAGGGCATCACAAGACACTTTTTAAGATATTTAAATGAA
>VUQI01025126.1:31436-56450 GCA_015106735.1 Paratilapia polleni | reverse complement strand
GTGACTTCTGTCACAGCTGCTGTAAACATGTAGAGTTTACAGCACACTTTATATATATATACAGTATATATATATATAAAACTTTATAGATTCACATCCTATAAAGTTATAGGATGTGAAGTGATGATGAACTGTTCTTTCTCTTTGCTGAGCGGTTCTTGTCATAAAGTGGGTGTAAATGTAAAGGATAATTCAACATGTGGGCACTACCTGTCCACATGTTGAATTTTCCTTGTGCAAGATTCTGTACGTTACATTGCTCCCGATGCATCCATCAGTGTGTGAGTATGAGTGTGTTAGATAAAAGTGATACATGGGTAGAATAAAGCACTGCATGAATGTGTACCTGAATGGGTATATGTGACTAGAATAGTGATATATAAATGCCAGTCTATTTGAATTAACATAACATGGTTTCATTAAAGGGGACCTACTATGCTCATTTCCAGCTCCACACTTGTATTTTTGGGCTTTATTAGAGTGGTTTGCATGATTCATAATTCAAATTAAGGCTTATGTATCTTGCATTTGGCCTTGGTGAAGTCCCTTAGTTCATCCACTGTCTGAAACAAACTGTTTTAGCTCTCTTTCCCCTGCATTTAAGCCAGCTGTCCTCTGATTGGCTGCCCCTCACAAACAGAAGATTTGAACAAGTGATACGACCATATTAGGGATATCCACTCTCAATAACATCATACAGGGTAAAAAGTAGAAAAAGCAGATTAAAATAAGAGGAAAAAGTACTACAAGTATAAACTAGGCTCCTGATTATTTAGACAAAGGAGAAAAACCAAAGGTAGACACACAGGCAACCATAATAAATAGCTGTAGTCTAAAACCTCTAGGACAGTGGTTGGCAGTCATGCAAAGTGTAAATGATAAATGAGTTCTAACATGCAAAAACAGTTTTGGGATCCTGTAATTATTCATCCGAATGTGATGTAAATGGCTGGTAGGAAGGGCTGTGCAAGACATATTTCAGCTGTGCACTGCTCACCGGCATGAGTTTGGATGACCTTACCTAAACTGCTGTCGTCTACTCACACACAAGTATAACAGGAACTCACGGGATGGGACTGCACTAAAAGCATCTCATGCCTCCGGTGGGGTCAAGCCCAAACAAAAGCCTGGTGTGTCACTGCTTTTTTCTCAGGGAGAAAATTATTTTGAACTGTCAAACAATGCACTTTAGCACAGTAATCACTTAATCGCCACAGTAGAAACAATGGGAATTACTACCTGACCCTGACTAATCTCAAAGCCATTAACATAGCCATTATCTCTGGCCATTTGTTTCCTAAAATGGGACAAAATTCACTGTAAGAACATTACCCAGGAGAGGCAACATGTTCTGTGTATGTTTCGTGGTGTGACTGTTACCCAGTTTCCCAGTTGGTCTCTAGCAGCTCCAGCAAAGCCACTCTCTGCTGCACGAGGAGGGAGCCAGGCAGTTCAGCTGTGGCCAGGGCGTGAAACTCTTCACAGGGGTAGTCATCGAGCACATAGCCCTCCCCTGGGACTTGGCGCCACATTGCACTTTCAGCTGACCAGGGACTGGAGGCCTGGTGGAGGAGTACAGGAAAAGACTGAGCATCACAGTTAATAACTCATCCAAGTGTTCAAATCTATCTGAAGTCAGGTTGACTGAAGTGCTCTACAGGCTTTTCTTGCTTCTTTACAGGCTTACAGTAACAAACTGAAGTGGTATAATTTTCTTCTCTCTGGTCGTCATCTACCAAAGCCAGAAGCCAAACTACAAGCACGAAATTTGATCACATCCAATGAACACTGATCTCTGGCAGCTCATACAAAGTCAGAGCCAATGTTAATGTTCTCTTCCTTCTGATTGGTTTAATCATGCCATTAGTGTTTCCAGTGTTTTATCCTTGAATAATTCAAGGAATTTTGTTTAGTTTGTTTTTGTCTGTTTAACACTCTGATCCTCTCTTCACTATCTATCAATACAACTTTTATACAGTGTAGTGCAATGTTAAATAACTATTAGCACTGTTCATTTATCTTTTTTCAAATATTCACTTAATAGGAAGGAGAAACACATGAGAATTAAAACATGATTGAAAAAAAAAAAAAAACAACCACCAAAACTTTTTGACAAAATAATGTGATAGTATGAAGACTGATGACATACTAATACTGATTAAAGTAAGCAACCTTAGCTCACTGTCAAATTATCTGGATTTACCATGATTATTATTACCTTAATATTACCTTTGGCTCTAGTTTTCTTCCTAGAACATCAGCTAATGCCTCAGCTGATTCTCTCTGGCATATTGTATGGGCAAATGTCATACAGTGTGTGAAATTTAAGTAAAATTCAGGCTGCCTACAGTTGATGCTGCCTCTGCAAGCTGCTCTGCAACCCACCTTCAGCCTAGCTTCTCCTTTTTGGGATGTTTCTGAAATTATCAAAGTCATCTGTTTTCACTGTTCTGGGCTGAGGGCCCACATCTTAGGTTTTTGCAAGTAGTCCCATGGAAGGGCAGGAAGGTCACAGAACAAAGCCAACTCTCAAATATAAATGACCAAAGACTGAATAACATCCTCTTTTGACTACAATTGTCCTTACAGAACTGTATAAAACACACGTACAGTAATCAGACTGTTTTTTTCTGCTTCTTTGCCTGATAAATGGCTTAAAATGATTAATCAATTATCAAAACAGGCGTGAATTATTTTTGATTCTGACTGTTAAACTGACAAAACCCCCCCTGCTACAAGATCCAGTTAGCAGCTGTTTGATTTGTAGCATTTACACATCCACAATCCCACAAGTGGGCAAATCCTACTGCTGATGGCCGGCACATGGCACAACCAAAAGTTGTAGAACAGCTACTAAATGGACCTTCTGGAAGGACTGCTTTTCTTGGCCCTAACCACAGATAAGAAAAGCTTGCTGTTGCTTTAATATTGACGACAATAAAATGGAAAAAATGATAATAAAATGACCTGTTACTAGCATCTAGTGCATAGTGTATTTTTAAATAGGAATCTTCGGACAGTATTTCCAGTGTTGCATGTAAACAGTATCAGCCACACAATGACTGATGGTATCATCACAAATCCCCATACTATCCACAGTAGCTGTGGCTCAGTCTAAAAACAGGTGTCAAGAATGTGTGAGCTGCACATCCCATCAGTCACCTGTTTTTCTTCTCATCCTCAAAGCAGCTATTGATGTCTGTAGTCCTGGTGCGACTCATAATCATTAGTCTCTTCATCCTTTAATCACTACCTTATTCATCATGATGAGTCACAGATGCAGAGAAAGATTCTTGTCTTCCTCTGGTGTCCATGCAACCACTAAATATTTTGCCCTTACAAAACACATCCATAGCCTTTTATCATCTGTGCTTATAGATAGAGCTGCCGTGACCTTCTTCTGATCTTTTTTTGCCAATCTGATTGGATCAATGCAGTGAGAGCTGTGTGCGATTCTTTTCTAGCTGAGGTAACGGTTCAGGAATATCCTCCTCACCAGTTCTGTTGCGGTGAGTGTTCGTCTTTGCTTGCGGATGATGAGACCATCTCGGACTCCCAGTCCGCTGAACAGCTCTCTCCATCCTGCAACATCGCCGTCTGTCTGCACATAGCAGGGACTCAGCAAGATCCAATCATAGCCTGGTGAAAGGGAAAGACAGCAGGCAGCAAGATGAAGGTTTACAGAGGGAAAAACAGTAAAGAAATGCTGTCCCTGATAACTAAAAATGTAATCAATTGATAGCAGTTATTCAGTCATGCAAACAAAATGCAAAATTAGTGTAACTGATTTGCTGCATTGCTTTTTGCTAAAAGGAAGACTTGTTTCATGGTTTATGAAAAGAGCCAAAGCTTCAGGGAAGAATCAATTACTTGTTACATATTTTGAAGAAACAAAATGGGGCAAGTCAGATCTTAATGAGACATTTTTTTTACATTAATTAACTGAGAGCTTAAAAAAACCCCAAAAAACAACATTTTTGAATGTCCTTGCATTTTGGATGGTTGAACAGAGAAGAAAAAAAATCTGAAGGTATCCTTCAGCTCTGGGAGATGAACATGTTGTTGTTTGCTGAAGTATGAATCAAGAAAGTAATGTGTAGATTTATTCATAATTAGAATAATTGACTGCTGTGGCTCCAAACTGAGCAGTCAGACTTACCACCCTCAGTCATATGGCATATAGTGTATGTTACTGATGACAACATCAGAGAGAAAGCAAAAATTTATCAATGCTTTACACAAGAAAGTGTTTAAGATGGAAAATTGAAGTCCAGCAACTGCTTAGTCACAAGGTAAAGCATACCCTGCTTTATCCTCCTTTTAAACACTTATCTGGACCATAATTTAGAAAATGAACATCATGTTGTAGACAATAACACCTAAAATTAGTGAAAATGAGGCCATAATCTCATCAGGAAAATGTTTACTGAGGCCACAGAAAAGGGAGCATTCTCCCATAGACTTCTATATAACTGGATATCATTTTGTAACCACAGGAGTCTCTCCCTGCTGGCCATAATACAGAATGCAGAGTTAAGGCACTTCTCACATTTTCTTCTTTTTTCAGACTCAGAAGCTAAGTCTACTGTTTACATACAGTCTAGGTTTATGGCCCTTGCTGTACTTGACCTCTGATACATATCACAATATCCTCAGTAAAAATGCTGCAGCTGATTTCTTAAAAATGGGCAAAACTGAAGAATCATAGTTCAGTCAGGGTCGATCAAAAGAACCCTGATATTTACTTTTGCTGGCATGGCTCTGTTTTAGGACCTCACGGCGCTTTTGCACATACATGGAAAGCCAGAGGCAAGGGGTGCAGCAACAAGACCCCAGCAGAGAAAAGAGCAGGTATTACCGACAACAGATTTGATACTGATTAAGTCATGTAGAGCATGAAAAGGATGATTTGGGTTGAAGGTGGGTTGCAAAGTGGCTTGCAGCCATGCAGCAACTGTGGGTAGATGATAGCAGTTTAAATAGCACAGTCTATATGAGTTAGAGAATTGAAAGAACATCAGCTGATGTGGTTTGGCACTGAGATGGCTGGCTGAGCTTGAGTTCTGAGCTTGCTATAATTAATTAGAGAACATGAAGTTGTTTGTATACAAAATCAGCCTCTCTTTCCGTCACTCTCTTTCAGTGCACAGGCTGGGGTTCTGGTCCTTTTTCCACAGCAAGTTTTTCACTCCACTGCCCCTTACACAACACCAACATACTATGTTCAAAATTCCCAGTCATGTCATGCAGCTTTTCTTAAGATTAACAATGGAGGCAAACCTTAAAATAATTACAAACCACTTTTCTCACAAAAGAAAACACACGCACACACACACTCATACAAAAACACAAAGCTGATGTCCAAAATTTACCCATAGGAAAAGGGAGGTGACAGTAAGAAACACAATTTAGAGATTATTTTCAGACATTTTACCTTGTGTGTTTTTTTTTTTTTTGTTTTGTTTTGTTTTGTTTTTAGGGCCAGCACGAACACTAATGAATAACTGTGGGAGTACAAGCATTCATGTTTTCTTTTTTCAGTGTGCGTGTGTTTATGTTTGTGTCAGTATTAAAAACTGTGGGGTTCGCCCTACCAGCCAGTTTCTGTGGCAGGTTGATGTTGCCATACTCCTCAGAGAAGTGCACCCTTTCATTGGCTGGGCACAGCAGACCCCTGGAGGTGAGAACGGGTACTGCGATGTCTGAGTATTCCTGGCTGGAGGAGGAGTGCTGCTTGATGAAAACCAAGTAACTCACCACCACAGAATCAGGCTTTGACTTCATGGAAGAAGGCAAACACAATGAAAATAAGAAAAAGAAGAAAGAATATTAGGCCAAATTCAATGGGGAAAAAAAAAAATCAAATCATCATCAATAATCATTTTGTGATATTTTCTCACATTACAGTTGACTAGTGTTCAGTGTTTGTTACCTTCCATTTGTTGCTCCTTATTGAAGGGTAGATGTGCTGCTCCAGCAGCTCTTGAGGCTCCAGTTCATGAACCCCAAGTCTTCTGAGCAGCTCACAAACCTGCTGACATTCCAGAGGCTCCAAACAGCTCAGCAGGGAGGGGTGAACAACGCTGACATCCTTGTACAATGCAGACAGCGGTCCTGTGAACAGACAAGTTCAATTAATATCACCAAACTATAGTCACAAAAACAAAACCTACTGCATTTTCCATAGACCGTATTTATTGTTGTAGTGCTGTGATAGTGAATAGTACTGGATTGCAGGTTATATAATAACCATCCTGTTTAAAGATGAGGAGTTCTTTTGAGTGAACATTTTCATTAGACTAAAAAGTGTCACTCCAGTTCATTTCATAACACACTCCCCCTTTCAGAGATTCATTTGTAACAGATGTGAAGAGAGGCAGAAGACTGCTGAAGATGTTTTTCTGTACTGGTGACTGGATTTGGGAAATACACAATTCTTAGTAAATCCTGAATTACTTCTCCATTGTCTTGATTTTTGACACAACATCACAGTAAAACAGCTAAATACCTGTAACTGAAAATCTCCAGTGACCTACTTTTCTACCTTTTAAGGCTGGCATCTGAAGGAACGCTTCCCCCACAGATCTCTGTGCTGCTCAATATTTCAGAAGAACACTGTGTTTAACTTAGCTGTCTCACTAAAGCCATCACACTCATCTCTGTTCACTCTGCCTTTAAGCAGAGCCTGAGGTTTATACTGCACAGTGGCTGATTTAATCTACAATCACTGACCCGAAAGCCAGCCCGAGTAAAGATTTCACTCTGACTTATATTATATCCTTGTCAACTTTCCCAGCATTCTCTTACAGGTATCAAACCTTACAGGTATCAAAATCATGTCTTGCCACAACAAAGACTTTGTCAAGCTTTATTGTTCTCAAACATACAGAACTGCCTTACTTTTAGTCCCTCACATAAACACATAAACCCGCAAACCTTATGAGTTCAATATTTGTGGTGGTCATCAGCACCTGGATCCAAATGTTCTCTTGAAATTTGAAACTTCACTGGTCACACACACTAAGGGTTAGACTTACTACGCAGGGCAAATTACCGTGACACCGCACTTGCACAGTGGAAAATTCTGCGGGTGATCTGCTAACTATATGCTAATTAACATAGACACATTTCAATAATGACCAACTCAATCTACCAAGAGCAGCACAAATTAGCAGGCCCAATGAGGTTAATCAACTAACAACACAGGCCCGGCTTGCTTCTTGTAATGTGATGAACACAATACAGGGTACGCATGTGTTTTACGCAATTATTTCTCTCTGCAAACAACGTGGCTATTCATACCAAGGAGAGGCAGTGAGAAAAAAGAATCAACATATTTTGACATAAGAGTGAAATCTTCCATCAAAAAGTGAGGGGGACTGCGTGGGGTCTTGAAGGTGGGCACAGCTGGTATCTCGATGAATCATGACAGCCCAGCTAGAGTGGAAAATTTATCCAGAGAAGGGCTTCTTTATTACAAACAGGTTCACTGTACAGACCTGACTTGTGTGTCTAACTGCTGATCTGAAGGATTTATAGAAGCACATAGAACATTATTGTCAGATCCAGAGTGATCCACTACTTATAAAGCTTTTTTTCCTGTGTGATGCTGCAGGCATTTATTAATGACAAAGTAATCTGACTCACAGCCAGCTTTGGGCAAGAGACAGGGGTTTAGGTGTACTTTTTTTAAAAAAATCCTGAATTATATTCAGCGACACTGGAATGGCACTGGGACGTAATTCTAACATGCTTCAGATCTTTCTGAGTCATGTCAATGACTGTATTTCAACAGATAGTTCAATATGCTGGAACAGCAGAAAGAAACCCTAAATTCATGTTTTGTTGGAGAGCTCACTGTGTGCATACTGCTGAATGAAGGCACGCTCCATGTTAAATTCCACTCTGTTACATTGAAATAGCAGTACTGAGGACCACAAATATGTAGGGCTTGGCTAAGTCGTGAAAACAAACCAGAGGATGGACCCAAAGCTTAGGCACTGTTTACACCCTCACTGAACAACTGCATGTCATTCCAAATAAATAAATGGTCCTAGCTATAACTATCACAGCCATATCAGGTGCAAATGAGTAGACCAATTACTTTTTTTTTTGTTCTTAAAATAATCTTGCAATTTCCACTAAACTCCCTTTTGCAAACCTTAGCAAATCCTGTTGTGTTATTCTTTTAAATGCTCTCATCCCAAAATTTTGCACTCTAAAATTAAAGCTCCTACAAATACATATGCAACACAGAGAACCGCAAAAATAACCATGCCATTTTGATAAAAGTAGAGCACATCCAGCACACACTGCAAACACACAAAAGCAAGTGGTCTGTACAGGTCTCACAGGGGGTGATCTAAAAATAACAGCAGCACCAAGAGGTGCAGCACAGCCCAAAGAGACTCCTTTGAAGGGGAGACTGGCAGACTTTTTTCCATGGGGAGTCACTGAACTTTATGATCACACTTTGTAATTATCCCTCCTTTTTTTCTCCACAGTTTACAGACTAAACAATTCACTCATTCACAGATGTGATGAAAAAATATGCTGTAAGTAAAGTAACATATTTGTCTAATCTAATCAATTTTGAAAGAAGGACATTGGTGGTGCTTATGTGAAGCACAGAATCCAGAGGAAGACAAAGAGAGCAGAGGGAGAATGGAACATGAGCACTCCGGCCACTTATAGAGACACTAAACCACTTAGGCTACATGTTTTTTAAAGCCAGCAAGCTGCAGCGGCAGGATGCTTACATCAAAGTGTGAAAATCAATTATTCATGCTTGCCATTCTAAACGTCTGCTTTGGGTACTGTTTTCGAATGTGATGACGCACAACCTAACACGGGTGCCGTTCCTCAACGTTTATGTGAGCATGCTTCGACCTGAGTGGCCGTATGCCTGCTTATTCTTAGAAAGAGGTCATCTTCATCTGTAGACTGTGTACAAGTTTGTCATACACCTACTTGGCTGCCCTGAATGTTTGTGAGTGTGCTGACTTCGAAAACAGCAGACAAAGCGACTGACGCAGATCCTTTCAACCTTTTAGAGGGTTCAGAGTTTTTCCCCATATTTCTAAAACTACTCAGACATCAAAAAAGAAAGTTTGAATCTGTTCTACAGCCTGTGTTACTGTGTCTGTTTACCTGAGTGTCTTGATTCAGATGTACTGGATAATTCAATGTGCTATTTTTTTTTTACTTAGTTTATGAAGCACCACAAGAATTTCCAGCTTTTGCAAGTATTTTCTGGCTGCGCTTTGTGAGCACAGATGGTGAGTGTTACATGTGCACTTCTCACCATCAGCAAGGTGATACATATTTATCTGTTTTTGTTTTTCCTACATCAGTTTGTCACATTTTTAGAAACTGAAAACCTGTGAAAGTGTAATGTCCTATATTCTCACTGCTTTCCTTTCTCCATCTCCTAGTGCTGATTTGCTGTTTTTGTCACGGTTGATTTAGTACAGTGCAATCAGCACATGCACATCTATAAATTCTTTGCAGGTGCAGAGCGATTATCTGCACCAAAGCAGAAAAAACACACAGGCACTGCTGCTGACTCCTTTCCAATTCTTCTTTAATTCTACATGCAGCTGTACACTGGGTTGTGGGGCATTTTCTTTTCTTTTTTTAGCAATACTGCAGGATTTCAGAAAGTACAGCAGGAAAAGTATAAACTTTGGAGCTTAAAAATGAAGCATTTAGAAGTGAGAAAACCAATAAAAATGTTTTGCAGTATTAAAAATATATAGTAGTTTTACTTTAAATGTGTACATACTTAGACATACTCACAAAATGTATACAAACATACTACATATACCCTCACTATGTGGTTAGCATGATAAAATGTTAAAAGACTGGGGAACAAGACATTAGTGAAACTTGATCTTTTTGATTTCTGAATTTGTTTATTCCATAGATTGGAATATGTAATACATAAGATGGATGTGGTGTATTTTTTTGTGGATTATGGTTTTGAAACCTTTTGCATTTTGGCCAGTATCATAGTGGATTTCCCGAGCCAGAAGTAACCATATCTGGATAAGAGAGTGGAGGGCTAAGTCATCAGGTAAGGCTAACATATTTGTTTAGCAAGATAAACCCACAGACTGTATTGGTGCATGTTTATTTGTGCTAGCACACAAATAAACTCACTGAAAACAAAATAAAATGAGCAAAGAATTAGCTCGTTAGTGCTTAGCATTAGCTAGCAGCTACAGCTAACTGTGTCAGCATCAAAGACTGTAAGGTATATAAATAACGGACGAAGGCACTGTAATGTCACCCATTTGTTTTTTTTATGGACTCCACATTTTGGCCCTAAATGTTAGTGTTTTGTTTGCTACCATGTTTTTTTTGTAGAGGCAAATGTGCCTATATTTAAACCTGAGGTTGGAGTGCTAAGCTATCAAGTAATGCTAGCAGGCTAATTTAACAATTGGACAGACATGTTTGGAAATTACTGCTGCGCAACAGACTCACAGCAAGCCGTATTTTTTTGTCAGACAGTTCCAATAAAAATAATTCAAAACACACTATCATCATAATCACTGTCAATAGGTCCAGTTCAGTGATTCAAATTAGCAGTGGTACAGCTTACCAACCAACTACATGGTCTGTATTGGCACACCTGGCAATCAACGTGGCCCCGTCCCTAACTTTAAACCTTAAACATAATGAAGTATCCAAATATGTAAAAGAAATCACCCCTACACAGCTGTTACAGAGGGTGAAATTAACCATAGGGACCTCAAGCCTTTTTTGTACTAGCCTGCAAATATGTCTCTTTTTGCTGTAACGTTAGGCCTTTTAACATGGGAGTCTATGGGGACTGCCTTGCTTCGGGGGCAGCCTCAAGTGGCCACTGGAGAAACTGCAGCTTTTGGAACTTCTGTATGCTTCATTTTTAAGCTCTAAAGTTTATACTTCTCCTGGTGTATTTTCTGACTTAAAACAAAGGCAAAGTTATTTCAGATGGAGACTCACAACCAAGATCTCAGTTTGTGATTTAATCACTAATCACATTTTACAGATCCAGTTTCTAAGCCTCTTAGCCACTATCTACTGCCACTAATGGAGTTACACTGAAGTTAGAGCATTACCTGTCTGAGCTTTCTTTTTCTTGGTCTTGCTTTCTTCCATGGGAAAGAACACTCCCTCCCCGCTTAGTGCCACCACACGTCCGTCAGCTAGAGGGATTATGGGTAGCTCTCTGAGGGTTTGCAGGATGGAATCTGCCTCTCCGTATCCATACTCCAGAGCTCGGAAGTTACAAACCAGCAGCCTGGCTAGCTGACACAGACCTCCATCTGAAAGTAAGACACAGTCTGGTGTTCAGATTGCCCATTACACAGAAATTAGTCTAAACTGCAGAGAAAATATCTGTTTCCACTGAATGAAAACTTATAAAAATAAATAAAGATTTAAATACTTTAACAATTTCACTATTTACTGTTAAGAATAAAGAATTAAGAGTAGTTGATCCAACTTAAGTCCTACCATATGCCTTAAACATAATCGATCACTAATAAAAAAAACCCCCAAAAAACAGTGTTACATTTTTTACAAATGTTTCATTGTCAAGATACATGGATAGTTTTTCTATGATTCTGTCACCTTGATTTGATCTGACCTTGATTTTTTTCTTTTACCTAGTTGTCATGAGCTACACAGCATCATAAAAAAATTGCTGAATTATCTCATTGTCTTTGCTCCTGAAAACTGCTGGGTTTTCACCGTGAGCACACATGCCAGTCTTACTCTGCACACACCTGAATGGATACCTCCTAGTGTCATCAGCTCCTTGGCCATGGCTGTGGTTACCGTGGTAACATCGGATCCCCGTAGGTATCGGACTCCCAGGTGGGTGAGCAGGGAGGCGGGTGGTGCAGGGCTTAGGCCGGGATGCAGATAGGACAGAGACAGATGCCTTTCCAACTCGTCTCCGCCAATCACTTCACGGATCACGGCGTCCTGACAGACGGCCACTTGGGAGGGCAGGTTGTACACAATCTTGCCATCTGGGAAAGAAAGCAGGGAGAGGAATACTTACAGGGTTACAGTGTTTTCAAAGTCTAGCATGTATATAAGTTTTTTCAATTGCACAACCTGTACCTGAGCTGAGTGTAGGCAGGAAGGCCTTGCCCTTGAGCATCTGAATAATCTGCCCGGCAACAGGCTTGAAGAAGTCCAAAACCTCGTCAGGCAGGGGGATAAACTGCAGGAACTGGCACAGGCCCTTCAGCCCCCTGAACTCGGGGTGATCCTGGAACAACGAGAAGATGAAACATGAATTGAAAGAAAAACATTAGCCTGATATTACTTTATTATGTTTTGGACTTTTTCCTTCAGTTACCTTGCGTACAAAAAGAACCAGGACTTTATTGGAAATAGGCTTATATAAAGACACCTGCAATTTCCTGGTATATAACACATTTACATATTCTCATCAGATTTCATAAATCCCATTGCTTTCTAATCTGTTCAGAATTTGTTTTATAAAGTGATGTATAAAACATGGAGAGTCACTAATATGCACTTTCTTCTCCTAAAAGAATCATTAGATTTATCTGCTAATTATTTCTAGTCATTATGATTTAGCAATTTTTCAGCTAATTTAAACTACCATCAATGAAATTCAACACGTTCTGACCAGATATGTCACAGTATAGGGCCCTTGAATTATATTTTCCTCAATCAGCTTTTAGGTGCAATTGGGGTGAAATAATTATGGTTACATACTTTTATTGAATTTATGCTACATGCCTAGTGTGGCTAATATTATCTTTTTTTTTTTATTATTTTCATGCTGCAATTACCGTGCATGTATTATTTTAGGCTGACATACACCAGTCTCATTTCATCCATGTTCTGCAAACTGTGATCACTCGGTTTGTGTTATGTATCATATAATATTGTACTCTCATTTACACTGTACTTTTTATGTAACATGTTCCAGCCTTGTCCTAACCAGTTGTTTGGTTTCTAACACCTGTTTCTTCTCTGTTCTTTGCAGGGATCATTAAATATCTCATCTCAATAGCTGTTTTGTTTTTTTTTATTTATTTTTCTTTATTCCTGCAGTTATGTCTTACAGTGAAGACATCCATGGCCTGGAGGAAGAGCTGTGCTATTTCAGACCGAAGCCACTGGTTCCAGGAGCTGTCTCTATCAACATCTTCACGAGAAGAAGGGATGTCAAAGTCACCTAAAAGAGAATAGGGCATCAATTAATGGCTGCGCTTCTTCTTCTTCAACAGTGTCCATGAATTAACTGCTCTCGTCTCCCTTCTCACCTTGGATGATAAAACGGAAGCCAAAACTGCGAAGGGGCAGGTAAGCAAACACGGGCTGCTTCTGAGGCTGGCACACAATGTCACTTCCTGTGGTGTTGCCACCAAGCTGGAAAGCCAGAGCAAGCTCAGTCGACTCTACATCCTCTTTGATCTGAAGGAGGCACAAATCAGTGTCACAAGAGATTCAACAGCTCGCAAACAGGCTGACCTCTTAAAGAAATGGGTTTGTAAAAAGAACTGTGAGGCTACTGGAAACAAAACATGAACACAGGATGTCTCAAATATCTTGTGCCACTCAGCTTTGTTCATTCTCTTACATAACCTAACTGCAGGTAACAGAATGCTGCCTCTGGGAAATGAAAGATGGTAAACAGCTGAAGAAGTAAGACTGGAAGAGATTATAGAACCATTTCAGCCTGACAGATCATTAAAATCAGTTTGCTGGTTTTTATCTGCCTGTGTGTGTGAAAACTGCCTAATGAGTGAGCTTTCATAAAGTCTGATGAATACCTGAGGAAAGACATTCGAGGAGCAGAGCAATCAACACTCAGAGCACATCAGAAAATGCAAAGCTATGGTGGATTTTATACCCCAGGAGGGATGGAATATAGGAACAGATGGCTACTTGTTGTTCTGAAATCCAAATATAATATGTGTGCCTGAAAAGGCTGAGATGTGGGTGTTAGCTTGTGAGCATCACCTTCTTGGGCTTCAGTGTGGTTTTGACCACTAGCCAGCGCTCAGTACCCTCTGTGTGCTCCACCTCGAGCACATTGTGACTGAGGTCTTTACGAGTCATTGTCACGAGACGTTTCTCACTCTGCACACAGAAACAAGAAATGAAGTAGCATAGAGGTGATTTTTACTTAATCCATTTAGGCTGGTTTATATTTACAACTTACACTGAGTGCAAAAAACACATACGTGCAAGTGCTTATTTCTTTGCATGTGCAGAAATGACTTACCTGATTGTAGATGGTGATGGAGCGCAAGCGGTGCAGGAAGAGCAGCAGTGAAGGGTGCACGTCATGAAACAGGTTTCTGGTCTGGTGGCTCTCAGACCGAAGAGGAAGGCTGATCTTAGTGGTCCAGCTGAAAAGAGAAGAAGAAGACAACAAATGCACCATGGGTCTAATATGAGTAACAGACTATTAATAAAGTTAAAGAGTTGTTTTGATTTACCCAATAACCAAAGTAAACTGTCTACATAGTGACAATAAAGAGGCTGGAATACAACTATTTCTTTTACAGTTGGGAAATAAACACAGAGCGCCAGATTCACTAAGCAGGGCAAATTACCGTGAGACCACCCTTGCAAAAAGGCAGAAGAAAGTTCAGCTGGTGATTTACTAACAATGTGCCAATTTATGCACACAGACGCAGTCACCTCATTTAACTGATGACTGACGCAATCTACCAAGAGCAGCACAAATTACTGGGTCACAAACAAGCAGACCTGACGAGGATGCTGACACAGGCGTAGTTGTTACTTTTGATCTGACAAACATAATAAATGGTAAGCTTAAGTTCTATGCACATATTTCTCTCTGGAAACAGCGTGAAAGACCAAGGACCTCATGGGGTCTTAGAGATGGGGGAAGCTGTTCTCTGTATGAATTATTAGAGCTCAAATGAAGTGCAGAGAATGTCTGCTCCGCTGCGTAAGTTTTAAACCCGACATGCAAATGGAGGCTTTTGTTCTCTCTGCAGTTTTCATTATGGACCTAGTATATCAGAAATGTGCCCAGCTTCATCTCATTGAAAAAAATATTCCCTGTTAGAAATAAAATATAACTCCTACAGCCAATGATGTCAGCACTGTCAAGTGCAAACAAGTTAAGCAGCGCTATTTTTCAACGTTGAATATCTGCCCAGTGCAAACCTTTGTAAATCACTATTATTCATTTAAATATTCCACTCCCCAAATTTTGCAAACTGAAAGAGAAAAACCTCCAAAATCCAAATAACTGTGTCCACACCTTTCCAGTGTTGCTGCATCTCTTTAATAAATCCTGCCAGAAATCCTGCCAAAAGAGGGCCTTGAGGGTGTAAATATACAACAAACTGTCCTACAGAAATGCAACATGTGAGAAGTACTAATGTAATGATAAAAGTCCTAAAAAGACCAGGTTGAAGGTGCAGGTTTTCTTGGCAGTCAGTTTGGCATAGGAGATAACCATAAAGATGACTGGATTGAGCTGGACTGATTTCAGCTGCAATTTGTGATCTAAGTTATCACAACAGTGTAATCCTGAACTTAAAAGTTAAAATAAGAGGTTTACATGCGGGTGTAAATAAGGAAATTAATAACAGATGAATTCAGTTTAGCTAGTCGATTTTCAGGGTGCTGGGATCAATAAGTCATCCAACCTGTGCTGATTTATGTCCTTCAGCTGTGTGTCCAGAGGCCTCTCATCTTCAGTCCAGTGGGGGAGGATGTATCCCATGGGGCCACAGTTCTTGTTGAAGCACAAGTGGAAGCCATTGGAGTGAATCTCAGGACAGTCTGTGACCTTAAACACTGACTTGAAGCCAATGCCCTTTTGTCCTGTAAGAAGTAGTGTAACCAATATCATCAAGCCACCATGTTAATCTCTCTAACACCACAAACAAAAAACAAAACTCTATGTAGTTATAATGACTGAACAGTGAAACAGTTACCAATGTATCCATATTTGTGTTTGCCCTTAGTGCTGCGGCCTACATCACAGATGGCCCTGATGTTCTTCTCCTGGAAGCCGGTCTCATTGTTAAGGATGGTGATGCAGTCTTTCTCCACCACAAAAGCCAGCGCCGGAACAACACCGGACCCCAATGGGTAACTGTTGTCGTCAGCGTTCTGAAAGAAGGAAAACAAAGAGTTCAGAGGAAATCAGACAGAATTCAAATTCAACTACAAAACAAAAAAATTCCTTTCATAAAATTTTAGTCCAAAGTATATTCCAGTTGCTTTTTTTCCTGTTTTAACTACTCTAAGTTTCATAATAACTGAGAATTTGTTATAAACTTTCAGATTTCCACCTGAATGAGTTCCAGGACAAAGTGTGTGTCCTTGCTGTAGAGTTCAGTGGAGAGGCGGTCCAAGCTGCGGCCCAGTCTGTCCTGGTGGACCTGCATCAGCTTCTGGCCTTCAGCTGTCAATTCTACCCCAATGCCAAACTCACTTTTCCTGTCAGAGAATAAGAGGAGACCAAAGAAGAGTGACAGAGCAGCCACCAAATCATGACACTTAAATGGACAGAGCAATTTTGCATAAAGGTGACAAACCTGATGTCTTCAATGATGGCTCTTTGGAAATGGAATGCATCCTCTGACTCACAGCTGTCAGCATCCTTTTCATCTCCATCAGACATTTTGAGCTGTTCCTCGCCCTGGCCTCCTTCGGCTTCACTGCTGAGGTCTGATATCTCTCCATTAGGCAGCGAGGCCAACTCATACAGCTGCTCTTCATCCTCTTCCTCCTCAATCTCTACATCTTGCTCGCCATTGTCTAAAAGAACACATTTAGTAAAATAAAAGACGTCAAAAAAG
This sequence comes from Paratilapia polleni, assembly GCA_015106735.1. NCBI lineage: Eukaryota > Metazoa > Chordata > Actinopteri > Cichliformes > Cichlidae > Paratilapia > Paratilapia polleni. The sequence continues at coordinate 39,618 of VUQI01025126.1, read as the reverse complement.
GAAATAGTTTATTACTCATCAAGGCATGATATCCATAGTAAAGGTTAAATTTCCGCAGTGGAGTACTACTTTCAGTCACCTTGATGTAGACTTTGGTTGAGCTGGGAGGATTCAAAGCTGTTGTCCATGATATTATCCTCAAGAAACTCATCTTCACTCATGTTCAGAGCTGACAGACTGCTGCACTCAGAATCTGTCAAATTAGACTGAAGACATAAAAAAAAAAAGGAAATAAGAAGACAACCTTTCAGAACCTGGGTCAAGATGTCATTAGTGACGACATCTGGGAAACACAGTGAAGCTGTTGAGTTTTGACAAGAGTCTTCTGTGGTGAAATTCAACGATAAAAGGCCCGAATCAGAGCAAACCAATCAGCTCTTCTTTGCTGTGTTTGGACGGCGAGATCCTTTTACACAGGAAATCCGACCGATAGTGACTGCAAATCCCTGGAGCTCTGTAGCCATCCTCTGTGAGGTCTTCATGGCTCTCTTCAAAGCTGCCAATTTTGCCAAACTCACTATTAAGTGGATTATCAAGCTGTGTAAGAGGCACCTGAGGCATAAAGCACGGGAACTGAACCCAGTAAACTGAAACACTTTGTCAAAAAGCACCGGTGACAGAATCTGACAAGATCCAAACGATCTAAGTGACTGATCTGAGCTTTATGCTCACACAGCTGCTTTTGTGGAGGTCAATGCAACCACCATTTTGTAATCAGTGGTGAAAATTATTGGCACTAGGGCATGCTTATCGAATGCATTTAATACAGCTGTAAATGCTACTGCTTCTATTCTCACATGTAAACTGCCAGCAATAACTGATTATTACTGCTGGATTAATTTACCTTAAGAGTCAATATTTAGTTGTTGCATTTCAAAAGAAGATGTGCTTCATAAACATCTTCTAAAACATTCCTTAAACACTGTGTTTGATTTACATGCAAACTCAATAAAATGTTGCTATTAGCTGAGACACTTTTAAAACTTCTTTTTAAAGGTTGGTTTTAAGTGTAAAAGTGAGAAAATGTGAAGTTTGGTGCTAGAGTTTTGACAGGTTCGGTTCAGTGGCAATACTATTGTAAAGGAAATGTGAGGTCTTTGTGTGCATATGGCGTTTAAAATGATAAAATGTCATAGAGCATCATTTTTATCAAGAACTCTAAAGGGATTACCAATAATTTTTTTAAATTTTTAGTTTGTTTCTGTTGCATATATGTTCTAGCAGTGCTGCTGCTTTCATTGGGGCGGCTGTGGCTCAGGAGGTAGAGCGGGTCCGTCTACTAATCGGAAGTTCGGTGGTTCGATCCCTGGCTCCCCTAGTCTACATGCCAAAGTATCCTTGGGCAAGATACTGAACCCCACATTGCCCCCGATGCATCATGTGAGTGTGTGTGAATGTTAGCTAAGCACTTAAGTATAGATAAAAAGTGCTGTATGACTGGGTGAATGTGACATGTAGTATGAAGCGCTTTGAGTACTCACTGAATAGAAAAATGCTATAACCAGTCCATTTACCATGTTCTGCTAGGTTAAAGAGGACCTATTATCCATGAAGATAATAGCTCATGGACTTCTGAAGTGTGAATCATGCTTTGCATGGATGTGTTCTGACCTTAGCCTGGTCCACAGATGCTGAGTATGTGTTTTGGCTCTGCGGTGGGTTCAGCTTTTTCTGGTAGTCTTTGACCCAGTCTGTGATGCCCAGGGGGATGCCCAGCCGATGCAGACAGTTCATGTGCCTTGGATCGGACTGAGCCATGGTGATCAGGACCTGTTTAGATTTTGCCTGGCCCAGAACATGTGAGAAAGGCTCCAAAAACACCTAGAAGAACATAAACACCATTTTTAAAATCAGAAATGCAAAGCATGACTGTGATACTTGATTATACATATTTGTCACTGTGTGGAATTTGCTGCAAAGCAAAAAGAGAAAACATGTTACAGACAGCTTCAGAGAGCTTTAGCTCTGAGACGTCCAACAACCCAGAAAGCTGCTGTATCTAAGTCAGTGGTTGGCATGACAACTGAATGATAACAACCTCCTCTTCAGCAATTTAGGTGAACAAACTAAATTCACAGGCTAAAGCTGCCCACTCATCTGCTCCAGGACACACTGAAATGTTGTCACATGTTGTCTTTGTGTTTGTTGAAAGCTGTTTACTGGAATCATCAATATAGTGCCAGCATCACTATCCAATAATGCTAAATATGTTAAAGGTCTTATGTTGTGCCTAAGTGCACAAACTAATCAAAAGACCAATTAGATTTCAGTTAGACAAGGACATTTCTAACATATCAGACCTTGAATTTCTACTTTATTCTGAGCCTTCTGAAGAAGACATGAGATACATTTTTCAACATCCACTCCTGACCTGCTGCAGAAGGGCCTGACAGGTTCTGGTGGGGATTCGTGTGAAGCACGCCAGGAGGAATTTGGCAACTTTGCTGTAACATGATACATCCTCTTCAGCCAGGGACAAATCTAAACAACACAAATTCCACTGTTATTCCAGCTGTGTATAACTCTTTGCTATTAAGCAAGATGAAAAGGAAGTCATAGTGATTCTTCCATCTCCTATCCTGTTAAATACCTACCTTCTTTAGCCACGGCTGCTGCCAGAGCGCTTTGCATGTGATTGGCCAGGAGGGCTATGGGAGCGTTGATGATCCCATCAGCTACTACCATGGACACAAGGTGGCCAGCTGTGCCCACAGGGTCGAGGACTGCGGCTGCACTAGAGAAGTGCTTGTCTCCTGTGTCTGTGGTGGTCCTAAGCAGCAAACCGGGGGTCACCTCTAATGCTGCCAGGCCTGTATTAGCTGTGCGGTAAGTAAAACATGAATTCACCTATTAGTTGTTGATTTCTTTGTAATACTGTTTATGCCTTAACAGGACAAGTCCAGTCAATTATCACTGCATGGATTATAAACTGACTGAGTACTTAAAATAAAGATTTCCCATAGATTTAAGGAACAACTTTTATGTGTGTGATGTAAGTAAAGTATGGGCTGAGGGGGTGGAACAACCAGGAGAAACACTGATTTGCATATACAATACAGGTTCACTCATCTAAGCTGCACTGGTTAGCATGGCTAGTTAAACCAAACCAGCAATCAACCAAGTCTAAACCAAGGTGTGTGTAATGTAATAACTAATTAGCTTTAAGGTTTAAAAAGGGAAAAATAAAAGAATCAGTGTTCACAACCAGCACATTCACTGTGTAAGCATCCTCTCACTGTGAAGTCTTAGATGCTATAAAATGATCTCTGCCTTGCTGTCTATGGGATTTGGGAGACACGCTGGGTAGTCCTCATCCTCTCATTTAATGTTAAAAGTTACTATCGAATTGGGAAAAAAAAATAAAAAATCAGAGATTCCAATGTGAATTATTAATATTGGATTGTAGATAAAAAAGCAGCAGTACAGGCTGCTGTTTGACTCCTAAACTGCACAGAAAGCCAGCTGTTAGTCCCAGTGCAGTTGGGGGCTGTTTATGATGCAGTACTCAACTGCAACACTGCATACTATGTGGCAAAGTGGGAACAGCTGTGTGGCACCGCTGCAGGTTTCAGCTACACTGCTACTGGTGCGACGGGAGCTATAAAAGGAGAGCGAGAGCAGTGACTGATTCAGCCCACTGTAACAGTTGAAGTGCTAAGTCCTCACACGTGCCTGGCTTTTACTGTATTTTTTTTCCCCTTTACTTTTCTCCCTAGCTCTACTAGCTCATTTAGGCTGATTTTATATGTATAAAACCAGTTGTAGCCCTTGTCTTAAAATCTTTTTGAAAACACGAAATTCTCCGATGTGACTGCCTGGCAGGTGGGGAGGGTTCAGAACCAAACACGGCTCCAGTGAGAGCCAATTACACTCTGCCGCGTTTGCAAATACAAAACAGAAATTGCTGAACCTGTGCTGACTTAATAATGAAAAGGCTAGTGATAAAAGCTTCATGCAGGGCAGCTCCCTGTTGGGTTAGACACTTTTCAAAGGTAATTGTTGTTCCACGTTAGTCACAGCAGTGCTCACTTTGAGTGTTCATTGTCCTTTTCTATATATAACTTAACCTAATCATTTATTTTGTAATGTGTAAACATGTAGCTCTTTTTTTCAAAGCATGTTTATGTTGAAACAAATACACTTTCCACCTCACCTTGCACTGACTGCCCTCTTGTGGACATAATGTGATACTGAAACACCTCAAACTTGCATGGCTTTTTTTTTTTTTTTTTAACAACAAGCAACATGATTTCTGGCCACTTTTGAGACGCATTAGAAACAAGCATGTACACTTTCCATCTGAAAAAGGCTTCATTTGGGCAAAATGAGCTGAACTGAATGGTGGAGGGTAAAAATAGTGCACCGTATAGTAGCAGGGATTCATTTTGGATTCGGCCTACACATATACAATTCATTTTGTAAATGTGATGCATAGCATATCACATTTACCATGAACACACAAAGGAGTTATAAATCTGTCTAAACATGACCATGTACAAAGCAATATGCCTAGAGCCTACCTGCATTTTTTTCAATGAATTCCTTGAGGGAGCCATGAAGGGGTTTAAAGATCAGCTCCCATTGGCTCCACTCGCTTAAATCCTCCAGAAGAGGGCAGGAGAGCAAGCTGGCCAGGGCCTGGGCTTTGGACGTCTCACCAAGGCGCCCCACTGACTCAGAACCGTCTTCAGCACTGTTTATGGGAATGATGTGAGAGACAGAAGGATAAAGACAAACTGAGATGAAACAGGGGCTGTGAAATGATTGACAGTTTAGTTTGAGCTAATTGTTGGTCCCATAATATGAACCAAGACTGTGGATGTTCAGCTACATGCTAGAAAGAAAATAGCAGAATCCTTTTTTTCATTTGGCGGGAAAAAAAAAAAATTATGCCATAGTTGTCAGGGCTTAAAATTAATTAGACACTAAGATGCTGGAATACGTTGCTTTTCAAGTTTGAGCAATAGTTGGAAAGCCCGAAACATTGCAGGAGAGAAAACACGGCACACACACAATTCTGAAAAGAAATCTATGAGGGAATTCTGTACCAGCAAAGATGGATGGTGGTAGAAGTGTAACTTACAGGAAACAAGGGCTTTTTAAATCCTTATTTTGGGGAAAGTCAGCAAACCTTTTAATCAGATTTGACTGGTGATTTTATACATGTAGTTTTTATGTCCCAGTAACAACTGAAATTAAAGTTTAAAGAGGATGCTTCAAAACAAGTGCCTTGACACATGAAAGCTCAGCCTCTGCTGCTTAGGTTTTGACTGTTCTTATTTTAAAGGGGACCTAGTATGCTCATTTCCAGCTCGATATTTTTATTCTTGGACTCTACAAGTCCAAGGAGGGTAGCTTTGTATGATTCAGAGTTCAAAGTAATCCTTATTTATCTTATACTCAGCCTTGGTACAGCCTGTCTAAAAACAAGCCATTTCAGTTTTTCTCCCTTTAAGGCTAACTTTGAGGTAACTTTCGCCTGATTAGCTTCCCCTCGCAAACAAAAGGTCCGACCAACCAGTGGGTGGGGCATCTGTGCTCAGGATATCCCCTCTCAGTGATATATGGAACCAAGAGTAGAAAAAAAAATAGTCTGAAGCCTGTGCTTTTGGCTCACATGGATTACTTTTATATACACTGACCTCATTGTTTGAAATTCTGGCCTTGTTTAGTAGGAGCTGACAACAAAAAATAAAGAAAAGCATAACAGGTCCCCTTGAATATGTCTTTGCAAATCCCTCCTCTTTATTTAAGTGCATTACTAGATCAGTTGAGTGATATCTGTCTGGTAATAGTCTTCTAACCTTGATTTGCCTTGTTTAGCAAACAGGGCTGATTCATAGCAGACTGGACTCAGTCCTCCTCCAGCTAGCCCTTTTTGGCGTTGAACCAGGTCAGCCAGCCTGTGCAGGGAGCCGTGCCCCAAGTCACGACTGTCCCGAACCCTGTAGTGGGACCTCAGTGCTGACTCAATGTGAGAGAGCTGGGAAAACACAGTTGCAATAGAGTTTTAGAACCGTGTTTTTAATATAGTGGCAAAAAAGGGGTGTTGTTTTTGTGTCTGTTTATGACTCACTTCATCTGGATCAGTGGATGTTATGTCGCCACACTGTTTGATGAACTCAAACACATCTTGTATGGAAGGTCTGAAGCCACTGCCAACTCGTTCCACGCTGCTGCTGCCTAGAATCAAGGTGGACCCCACTGTATCCTGCAGCAGCTGCACACAACCAGGAGAGAGAGAGATAAAGTGGATGAAGACAGCGTAATTTGTTATATTATTATTATTAATGCAATTTTTTGCAATAGTAATTTGGTGTCATATGTACAATTCGTAGAGTTAGCAGTAAAGTAAATTAAAAGTTAGTGATGTACCTGAATGTTTTTCACCAGAAACTCCAGGAAGCTGCCTTGCTCTAAAGAGAGGAAGTCTTTCACATGGAAGTGTTCGAAAAGTTTCCTCTCCAAAGAGGCAATGTGTGCCAAAGTGATGGCTGAGCTCTGAGCAGTGAGTCTTTCTTTCAGATACTGCTTCATTTTGGCTGAGAGAGACAGAGCAGAAATGTGCATTTGTCATATACAAGTGTGGAATGAATTCATGTTTATTAGACATTACCAGGCTAGCTAGTATGTGTGTCACCTTCACTGGGGAGAGACTTGGTGGATTTGTCCTCTGTTTTAGTTTTTTCTGTGGGCTTGGGGGTCTTGTCTTTGGGCACCAGGTCCAGTGGAACAGCCAGGGATCCTCCACAGACGGCCAGCTGAAACAGAGCCGTCGTCAGCCGATCACCTGACACCTGAAGCAGGAAGTTCTGGACGTGCTGGATCAGAAAATAAATAAAGCTTTGTATAAGAGACACGGGAATCATTTACATGATCACTGAGTGCTGACATAAAACAGGGACACCTTGTTTCACTGGTGTGCACTCAAAGCAAACACAGACTTTGACTGCATGCCATTACAGTGTGTGGCAGCTGTTCATTATGTCTAATATTTCAGACTGAAAAAAACATCAAAAGATACTAGAAAACCTTTTCTAAAAGTCTGTTTTTTTTCTGATAAATTTAGCAGGTATGAAATCTGAAACCTGCTTTGCTGTTACCTGCCAATCTGGACTAGCATGTTTCCAGCACAGTCTTGTCTTTGCTTTTGTTTTTCATTTGTGTTTTGTGGGGCAGAGAATGTGAGGTCTCACTTGGTTTACAGAAAATATAAGACACAGACAGGCACAGTTTATTAGACTGGGATTTGAGCATTGATGCTCAATATAAGAGAGAGACAGAGAATCCTGATCAGTGTCTGTTTCTTGTGAGTAACAGTCCCACAACCTCCAGTATTTTTCCCACTTGTATCTTTATAGATGAAGGGTGTAAGTCATCTTTTCCATGGAGTATCCTGTAAAAAGATCCACAGCAGGGTGGCTTCTCTGAAGAAATCTGAGACAGCTTGTTTTGCGTGCAAACAAAAGGAGGCAGGTATCACCTTTAGCTTAAGGAGTAACTCCAAGATACAAAGGTTCACATTTTTGTGCAACATTTGTGTTTGGAGTCGTAATGCTACAGCATATAATTTATTATATATAGACTGTAGTCAGTGTCCAGAAAAGCATTTTCCCACCACTGGCCACCCAGCCCAGTAGGTCAGCCTTTTACAGGCTCCTTGTATTATCTAACTGGCCTGCAGGAAAAAAAAGGTCATTTTAATTACTTTATATGCCGCTGAGTAGCTTAATCTATAATAATCTAGCGTAATTTATTACTAGATCTGTATTTGATATGAATGATCTAAATCTGCAAAATAAATAGTAAGTAAAGCTTTAAAATAAATGTAGTGGGGTCTACCCCAGGCCCCTCTTTAGACACACACCTGCATGCTGCTACAGAGAGGGGGGGATGGCTCCTGTCAGTGGGCAGCAAATTTTACAGCATAACTTAATTGTTCTTAACTCAGTTATGCCGTTACTGTTTAAAACAAACCGGTGGTGGCTGGTTACCTTTCTTCAGGTTTAAGCTTGTTGAACACATGGTGTTTTAAAGGATTCTGTAAGGATCTTCAGTAGCCTCATAATTTGAAAATACTGATCCCAAGAAAAAAAACCTACTTGCTGCTGAGGGTTCACTTCAGTCGGGTAACACCATAAATGACCGTTTTTTTTTTTTTTTTTTACAGGCCCCTTGCCAT
>VUQI01025126.1:0-23143 GCA_015106735.1 Paratilapia polleni | reverse complement strand
TCTGTCAAAACAAAACAAGCTTACAGCTTGCTATGCTGCACTCAAAATAAACCAGTTACTGCTGGTTCAAGGGATTTAAACTAAAGACATTATAAGCGAGAGACAGGGCACAATCCTGAATTGATATCTGAGACAACTATGTAACACCAAAAATGTACTACCCCTGACTCCAAAGAGCCAATCAACAGCCAAATCAGGAAACATATGACCCATTTGTGTTGTTGCAGTTCAACTCAAGTAATTCTAGAGCAATGGTTCTCAATTTTTTTTATGATATGCCCCACTTCAGAAGCCAAAAAAAAAGTTCACAAATGGTTTGCTCATGTCTCACCTGCAGTGAACCCATGACTGAGGCTCACCCCCCAGTTTGAGAACCACTGTTCTAGAGGCACGTCTCGCCACTCCTCAGCCATTTTAAAATGCCACCGGGTACTTATTTGGGCAGTTATTTTGAATCATTTCCTACTTTGATGTCAATGTCACCCTAAAAATGACACACACAGGGTCACCAGTAAAACCTTAAAAAAAAAAAATCAAAGGTTTGGTGATCATTACCCAAAAATAAGGATTTAAAAAGCCTTTTTACTCTGGAAGTTATATTTCTACCACCATCTTTGCTGTTACAGAATTCTGCCTTAGACTTTAATTTAAGATTTTTTGGTTTCAGCTATATCTACTCATTGTCATTATAAAGATATAGATAAATGTACTTATATTTTTTGTTAGAGACCTCATGTAACCTATCCATTAATTTGTGTCTTATTTTTGTTAGCTTACTAAATTAGGATGGCACTTGCTCAAGTGTTTTGCTGGATTGAGCTCGAAACACCGATCCATAAGCCTTTAATTAAACTCTTTCTTTATCAGATTTGACCTGGTGGTGTTTTTATACCTGGTGACCACTGAAATTAAAGTTATGACTTCCTCCCTATAAGTATAGACAGGGGCTTCAAAATAATGGCCCACATACAGTTAGGTCCACAAATTTTTGGACTAAGACACATCTTTTGTAATTTTGCCTCTGTACACCACCACAGTGGATTTTAAATCAAACAATCATGACGCAACTGCAGTGCAGACTTTCAACTTTAATTCAATCAGTTTAACAAAAGTATCACAATAACTGTTTAGGAATTACAACCATTTTTATACACAGTCCCCCATTTTCAGAGGCTGACTGCAAATAATTCTCAAGTATTAAAAACACTCCTTATATTTAAAGTGAAGTTAGTTTGTCCAGTTACTTTTGAGTCTCAGCTGCTGAGTGGTGAAACTTGTTTAAATTACTTTGTTTAAATATGTGTCAAAATATTCCAAAAGTCTAAATACTTCATTGTTTCAAAAGAATACACAGATTTTTGTAGCATTTTAAGCAATACAGAGAAAGTACAGAGTGTAAATATAGTATTTAACTAGCAAGGTCTGCTGGTTTTAATGCTCAAATACAGTATGTGACAATAACGAAGATTAAATCAACATTAAATCACTGTGTTGTGGTTTAATAATGCTGAGCAGCAGTCAACATTAGAAGTGCAACATTGCATCACACAATAAACTGGCACTCTTTAATATCAAATTAGCAATACGTGAGAGCGCGTTAACCAATAAAGTGGATTATTTTCCATCCCAAAAAAGCACACTATGTTTGTTTACGACTACTGTTTAGGACTATGCATCTATGACTATGCAGGTTTACACTGATGTTATCATCTGATACTACCCCAGCTTGTTAGAAAATATCTATATAAACACGCATGCATAAGCTACAGCCAGCAGTATAAAGTTGCTTGAATCAGAGCTATCTTACCTATTCTTTCGAATAATAAGATATGCGGTTCATCTCTCACTGAAGAACAACTGTACATGAACCTGAAACCTTCCTGGTCAAGCTTAAGTACTCACCCCTCCTTCCTCCCCTCCTCCCCTGCTGTGTTTCACTCTAAGCAGGCAGAAAGAAACGAAACTGAAACTAACAGCCACGCTCATTCAGCTGTGCTCATTCCTGGAAATGGTTACAGCTCACCATGCAGTAAGGAGAGGCAACCACAAAACAAATGAGTCCAGTGGAGTAGCACACAGCCAAACTTTGATCATCAAATCTGCCTGCAGACACAAAGCATTAATAGCTGCAGGGCAGTAGGCAGGAGGCTTTAAGTTTCACATTCCTGGCTTTTGCTTCAGCTGATTCACATCAGCTGTTGGGTAATAAACCACATGACCTGATTTCAAGGCTCAAAACAAACCTGTAACTACGGAAAGGAAACAGAAAGCAATCACAGCTCAGCATATTTCTGGATAAATATGTGAATACTTGTGCCAACAGCATCACATGTAACTACACCATTCACCACCTTGCCTCTTTAACTAACCAGAATATCTGGCTGCCACTGAAGAATTTACAGCACAGTACTGATCTTAACACATTCCATTTTGTCATATTACTTCCTGTCTACCAGTGATGGTAAAAAGGAGTGCCAAAACACCAACACAGAACAGAGCACCCTGTGAGCTGCTGCTGAACCTTTGAGTGTGAAAAATATAACTTCCCAGTTAGCATCCCCGCATTCGCTCTTTTGCTCTTTGTTAATTCCAAACAAGTGAACTGAGCCTTTTAAGCTCATTTTCAGTTAAAAAAACAAAAAAGCTCACTTGGACAGCAGTGGTATTGGTGAGAACATCCAGTATTAAATTGAGGTGTATGACTGGCACACTGCATTCTTGTACTGCATGTAACTCTGTCCTACAGTCTTTGTAGACAGGTTGTAAACAATGAGGTAAACTACTAAAACTGCTCAGTGTACTGAGGAAAAAGTAATCTTTAAATATGATACATTATCGTCACTAGTACATGCTCATGATACAGGACTGTTTGGCCTGTGTGTGCTGTTGGCAAACTGATATACATAATCACATTGAGAAAAGTAAAGAAATAGGGGTAGTAGATGTTGTTTATATGCTAAAAATTGATCATTTGAGGCTGTTGCTAGGTGGTTGCTAGGCATGAATAATTCAACTTTTGTGGATCGAATGAGATATTATTATAGTGAATTAAAAACGATAGGATGCTTTCATAAGGCGCTGTAAGTGCATGAAGGCTAAAAACAGGTCATTTTAGCCCATTGTTATGTGGTTGCTAGGCAACATGATTATGTCATAATATCTGATATAGATAAGAACCTTCAGGGGCCTAACATGTACCTGTGTACCAAGTTTGGTTGCTCAACTCCAACTAGGAGGAGTTCAAGGACAAAGAAACAAACAAACACACAGACAGAGATTTTGTGCATCATAGTAAAATTTCCATCTTTTCCTGGATTACAGAAGGACATCTTTGCATGATTCACAATTCAAAAATAATCCTTATTTATCTTATACCGGGCCTTTGTTGAAGCCCCTCAGTTCATCCTCTGTCTGAAACAAGTTTTTTAGTTCTGTTCCTCCTTCCTGTAAAACCCATCACAAACCAAAAAATGGGAACAGCAGGTGGGTGGAGTTTGTGTGCTCACAAGCACAGCTGTGTGCCTGGGGTGACCATATTAGGGAGATCTGCTCTCACTGACATCATACTGAGCCAAGTGGTGTATGTACAAGTAATCCCTGCAGTCGGAAGATCAGACTGCAGGGATTACTTGTACATACACCAACCTCATTATTTGAAACTCTGGCCATGTTTAACATGAAACATCAAAATAAGGAAATGAATAATAGCTCCACTTAAACATGAATTATACATAGCAATATCTGAAAAATTAGAGGCTGTGTATTCCCCAATAAAGTCTAAATATATGGGACTTTAGACTCTTTCACTAGAAGAAAATAGTAAAGTATAATAGGTCCCTTTAACACTAGTGGAAAAGAAGCCACTGACAACATACCTTAGAGTGGTCAGTGTGCTTCGATGTTGTCAGTTCATCACATCTTTGCTTTCCTGAGAATAAATGATGAAGAGAAGAATGTAAAGCGTGTGAAGAGTAAAACTTAAATTCACATCATTCTATAACCTGCTTTGCCCACGTGAGTTTCGTCCCAGGGTTGTGACACATGATAATTGCAGACCCCTTGCCCAACTTATTGAAACCCTGGTCTCCAACCTACAGTGTAGTGAGGGTGAGCAGTGACAACTACTCGTGTACACAGTACATCCTGCTGTCACTAGAGCTCTCTTCCAACAGTAAGAACAGAATTGAAATGTCCCACCTGTAACAGTATGCAAGCACAATGTAAAATTAAGGGTCTTTCAGAACAAAACTGACTGGTGCAAAGATTTTTTTTTTTGCCTTGTAAGAACAAGAACAAAAGACACATTAAGACAAGACCTGGCTGTTAGACGCTAATGTAACTTATCACTGGTATAACCTTATATATATTTAAAATACACGGTTTTTACTTAGTATTGTGAAAGAACGGCAATAACTTAAGAACAAATAACTAACTGAAAACACTCTCCAGCTACCTGTTATTACAACAGCCCTTTAGTTGCAGTTGTGGGGTCTCTTTCTTCGCCTTCATTCAACAATCCTGTCCTGCAGGATACCATGACAGCTACTTATTATGGTTAGCAATGCTGCTATGCTGGCTAACATTCGCAACTGATATCAGAAATATTATGGAATAACTTCACAACAGTGACATTAATCGGTCAATATAAAGAATTACAGTGGCCATTGGCCCAGCGCCTCCGTTAGGGTATCTTAACATTGTTGCAATTCAGTGCCTTTTGGTAGAGGAATTGAAACCGAAAGTCATTACGTGCTAGCATCTTGGCCGGCTACCTAGCTGACGCTATGCTGCATTCACGTTACACGACAAAGGCAGTAAATACGAGCTCTCTGCTAGAAAGTAGTTCATGTACGAAAACTGCTCACAAATAGCCTATCATTCACAAAAAAAAGTTACAGATAGATATTTGTCCGCACGTGTCACTATTACATATATTTTCTTTTAAGATAGACAGCACAAAATAGACAGATAAACTATAGTTTTCGCAGATATTGTAATTGAAGACATGTCAGATTTATTACACACACATATAGATAGATAGATAGATCGATAGATAGGAAGGGCCTAATATGCTCATTTTCAGCTCGATATTTTTTATTCTTGGACTCTATTTAAGTAGTTTTACAGCTTTCGAAGTTCAAAATGACACTTACAATACTGTGCAAAAGTCTTGAGTCACTTCTCATTTCTTTATACTTTGCTTCAAGGAGTCAGACTTTCTTATAATATTTAAAGTGGTCTTGAGCAATAGTTCTCCAGGCTTTCTGGTGATCTTTCAAAGTTTTACTTTGGACATTGACTGCTTTTTCACTCATTTTCAGTCCAGTCCTGACCATTTTCAGAGGAATGTTTTTTTGTTTTAACAAAAACACTGACCAATGAATCATTGAAGTGTAAAAGAGGCACCTAACACAAGGGATGAACCAGTGTTGTGTCTACACATAACAGACAACTTAGCTAAGAACCAATTTTAAATTGTATCTTTAGGTACTTTGTTACTAGCAGCCTGTTGCAAAAACATATACTTTGTTCCCATTTCTTTAGTTGAATCTACAAAAAATGCCAAAAATAACAGAGTTTGACAGGCATAAAATAGTATTTTTGCATCAACAAGGTGATTCTGAGGCGGCTGTGGCTCAGGAATAGAGCGGGTCACCTACTAATCGGAAGGTCAGTGGTTTTGGTCCCTGGCTCCCCTAGTCTACATGCTGAAGTATCCTTGGGCAAGATACTGAACCCCACATTGCCCCCGATGCATTCATCAGAGTGTGAATGTTAGCTAAGCACTTAAGTATAGGTGTGTGTGTGTGTGTGTGTGTGTGTGTGTGTGTGTGTGTGTGTGTGTGTGTGTGTGTGTGTGTGTGTCATGTAGTATAAAGCGCTTTGAGTACTCAAAACTGAGTAGAAAAGTGCTATATAAGTACCATTCCCAACCAAAAACCTAGCACATCTAAGTATGCTGTGCAGTGTGTCCTTAAAAAAGTTTGAGGAAACTGGATAAGTGGAGGACAGAAGAAGAAGTGAGAGGCCCAAAAAACGATCTACAGCAGATCAACAGTGTCTGAAAGTAACATCACCAAGAAATAGGAAAAATCCAGCAAAGACCTGACACAGGACCAGAGAGATGCATCTGATCCTTCATTTGATCCAGCTACTTTTCACCAATCCTCATCAGAAATGGTCTCAGTGGACAAGTGGCTGTCAAGAAGCCATTCTTAAGGAAGGGAAAGAGGGAGAAATGGCTGGGGTATGCTAAATTACACAAGAACTGGACCAAAAACCAATGGCAACAGGTCTTATGGAGTTTTTGGTTTAAACCATCATCCATATGTAAGGAGAAGGTCAGGAGAGAGGTAGAAGAGTGAGTGTCTACAGCCATTAGTACTACCAATGCAATAAAAAGAAAAACACACAGAGCCTGGACCTCAGCATTATTGAAGCAGTGTGGGGTCATCTTGACAGAGAACAGAACAAAAGGCAGCAACATCCAAAGAAGAGCTTTGCATGTCTTTCAAGAAACTTGGAGAAGTATTCCTGAAGACTACTTAAAGACATTACAAGAAAACTGACCAAAGAGAGTTCAGGCTGTGTTGAAGAATAAAGGTGGTCATACCAAATATTGATTTTCAAGCACGTTAGAATTCTACAATCTCTGTTTTTGCCTTTTATACTGCATTTCCATTTATGTTTCACATGCACATGTTTCAATAAATTGTGGGACTCATCTCCCATTTTTCTAGCAAAATATAAAGAAATGAGGGGTGGCTCAAGACTTTACCTTATTCTGGGCCTCAGGGTCACCCCTTTAGTTCATCTACAGGCTTTTAGCTTCTTCGCTCTGAAGACACCCTTCTTTGAAGACAACTTTTTTCTGATTGGCTGCCCCTCACAACCTGATATAGGTTTGAACAGCTGGTTGGTGGGGATTCTGTCTTCAGAGGAAGAGCTGTGTACCTGAGATAGCTGATATTAGGGATATCCACTCTCACTGATATCATACAGAGCCAAGAAAAAAATGTCTGCCTGAGCTGTTGGCTCACATGGATTACCTGCACATACACTGTATATACTGATTTAAAATATAGGAATCTAGACTATATAATTTACTAACTGAAAAATGTAAATATTAATAGAAATAAGGTTTTCATGTCAATTCCTAAAGAGATGACACAGCTTCAGGTACTGATGAACAGAACATGAAAACAAACTGAACAATGTTCCCACAGTGAGTGCTTTCTGTCTCATTTTCATTTTCACATGATTCATAAATGGCAGTACTTCCAGAAAGCTTTGGACAATTTCTGGAAAATATGTGAATTACAAAATGTTGTAGTTACATTATTATGAGATTTTATTAAGGAATAAGTTAAATGAGAAGAGCTTGAAAATGTTTCTCACTAGACCCCCAGTCAAGAACTGCATACTGTTGGCTAATGCAAAGATCTGTCTTGACAGCCTTTAATTAGTGGAATTAGTGCTCAGCAGTGGAAACCTTCTTTTATTACGGGGCACTCAGAAATTATGGCCACGCACAGCATACTCACATTTAAAAGAAAACTGTGCAAGATTTTGCTCTTTCATCAGTGTACATATTTATTTTTTAAGTCACCATTTAAATGACATGACAACAAAGACGACAAAGTCAAGTGCTGTATTTTATTTCAGTGCTTGTCCAGAAGAGGGCAGCACAGGCCTGCCAACACTAAATGCAAAGCGCTGTCATTAGTTTGTATGAAGAGATACAGGGGAACATTTTTTGGGGAGATGAATACCACATCAGTGTTAACCTTAAAAACAATCAGTTTCCATCAGATGTATGCCCAAATGGAAATCTTAGAGCAGAATAACTGCAAGGTAAATATAGATGTAAGGGAGCTGATTTGAAAGGTAAAATCTTATTTCTGAATGTAACTAAATGCAACGTAACCCTAACCCTAACCCTAACCCTAGGGAATTTGCAACCTGGTGGATTTTGAGAGGTTAACCTGCTGGAGAACAGAAACACAAACGAAAGAAACAGGAACAAAAATCAATACTGTGCAAAAAAAAAAAACCAAACAAACCAAAAGGTCGTAGTGCAGTTTAGTGAAGTTTAGTTAGTGAGAAACACAGAGAGGCTGAGAAACATCTACATTGCACAATGCTCTTCTGCAGACAAGGGGCAGTAAAGATTGTATTCTTATTAATTAATAAAGTTCTATTTGGCTCTATATAACTGTAGTTACAGGTTTCTGAAAAATGGGACAGTACAAGCTGTATTCTTATTAAATTCATAATGCTGCATTTGGCTTGTTATCACTGCTCTTACCTTGCCAGCAGGTTTCCTCCTGTGTCTTACAGTAGCGTATGTTATTTCTTCTTCAGTCTGTGATGAGGGAACAAACCAAAGGGCACACAAGTGAAACTGGATGGATTCATGATGAAAGCATTTCTGTTTCGATTTGTGAATTCTGATAATGCAGGTTGCAAATTCATTTACAATTACAACTGTATAAGCTTGTTAACATACAAGTTGTACAAGGTTGTCTATCAGTGTACATGTAATTTGAGTTTTAAACAAAAGTACAAATTGTCACAGGAATTATGTTTTAGTGTCTTACAACTCATGAAACCAAGCAAGTTACAAAAATCAAAGTATTTCTAACTACAGACATGCATAGTTTGTGGCTACTGTTGTCTTACATAATAATATTATAAGCCATTTCCATAAAAAATTTGAATGCTGTGTAAAATGTAAAAAAAAAAAAGAAAAAAAAAAATAATAAAAAAAAAAAAAAAACCCAAAAACTTATACAGTGAATTGATTTAAAGCTTTTTATTTTAAATGACAGCAGTCATGTTGGAGTAAAGACATGATTTGCTCCTGACAGCTCAAAGACTTAATAACTCCACCTTCTCTGTGTGTGTGCGCATGTGTCTCTTCAGCCTCGTAGATGTAGAGAAGCCCTTCTTACAGAACTCACAGTTGTGCGGCTTCTCCCCGGTGTGCGTCCGTACGTGTATGTTGAGGTCTGACGAGCACCTGAACCTCCTCTCACAGTAGGAGCAGGGATAAGGCCTCTCTCCTGTGTGGATGCGTTTGTGGAGGAGAAGCTCACCAGAAGTGAGGAAGGTCTTCTCGCACTGGGAGCACGAGTGGGGTCGCTCGCCCGTGTGAGTCAGATTATGCCGGACGAGTGAGGTTGACTTGGAGAACCTCTTCCCACAGCGGCTGCATGCAAACGGATGCTCGCCTGTGTGACTGTTGAAGTGTTCGCTCTGAGCACGCTTGGTTTTAAAGCTCTTCGGGCACTGAGGACAGCTGAAGGGCCGAAAGTTGCTGTGGCTGCGCTGGTGCCTCACAAGCTCTCCGTGAGTGAGGAAGGTCTTCTCGCAGGTAGTGCAGAGGTACGGCCTCTCACCTGTGTGGATTCTCTCGTGGCGCGTGAGGCTGGCCAACTGGGTGAAGCTCTTCTCGCAGTACGAGCACCGGAAAGGCCGCTGGCCACTGTGAGTCAACAGGTGCCTGTTAAGGATCTGGAGCTGTGTGAAGCTCTTTCCACACTCTGCACAGGGGTATGGACGCTCCCTGGTGTGGATCTGCTGATGCTTATTCAGAAGCCACACATGTGTGAAGCTTTTCCCGCACTCGCAAGCAAATGGCCGCTCGCCCGTGTGCTTCATCTGGTGTCTCTTGAGGTCTGACGCTCGGCTGTAAATCTTCTCACACAGGGGGCATTTGTACTGACGCCTTACAACGTGCCTCTGCCTGTGCCTCAGTCGATCCAGGATGCTGCTGAAGCTCTCGCCACATTTCTGACATTTGTACTGACCGGCCCCTTTCTCTGACGTCTCCTCTGCCACCACCACCTCTGTTGTTAAGTCAAGCGGAGGGTTGCAAGTCTGGCCACAGGCCGTGCGCTCAAAATGCAGCTTGAGCAGCCCCATCTGAGTGAACCGTTTGCCGCACTGGGAGCAGAGGAAGGGACGCTCTCCAGTGTGAATGCGCTGATGTCTGGTCAGATCCCAAGAGTTCTTGAAGCCCTTCTGACATTCCTCACAGGTGTACGGGCGCTCACCTGTGTGGGTCCGCTGGTGACGAGTCACGTCCGAGGCACGTGTGAACGTTTTGCCGCACTCCTGGCACGTGTGCGGGTCGGGCCTGTCGTGGATGGGGAAGGGCTTTGGGAACTCAGGAGGATGGAACTTCTTCTTGGGGGCCTCAGCTGTCTTCGCAGCCCTCTGGAGTTTGCTGTACTGTTCAGGGTGACTGTGCTCAACATGCTGCAGCAGGTAGGACTCCTGCATGTGGAAGAACGGGCACTCTGAGCAGGCAAAGACCTGGGTGGACATTTCCACTGTGGTACCTACACATAACACAGAAGATACAGGCATTTGTTTGACGTTGCCCTCAAATGGTTTGTTGTTTCCTGAACACTCAAAGTCCCTTTTACTTGCAGTAATGTTGGGTACATACATCCAGTTATTACTAGGTGTTTTGTAATTGGCTCTTACAAATGGCCATGATAAGAAGGCTAAAAATGAAAATCTATCTAGACTGGTCATCTTTCTAATTACCTGCACCCACACAAAAAGAGGTCTGGTTTGGATTCATGTATATGTGAGCAGAAGGAGTGTCCAACTTAATATATTGTATACTTTTATAGTCATTTTATTTTTTGATGTGCCAAACCTTATCAGCACTGGCTGTGACAGTTTGTTAACATGACTGACGTGTCTGATTTACCTGGGGTGCTGAGGTGCTCGAGGCATTCGTAGTGTTGCAGGAGAGACTTGAGGTCACTGGGATTGGAGAGCACTTGCAAGCAGTCCTTCAGCACGGAGGGGGCAGAGGTAAGCCATGAAACAGTCTGTTTGATGATGGGAAACAAAATTGTTGAGGAAGTTTACATTCCAGTCACTAGAGAGGGGGCATTTGTGACTAAATACGAGGCGTGACAAAAAAGTTCAGAGAAAAAGCCCATTAAAATAAAAACACCTTACCTAATTTAAATTTGGCTGATCTCACCTTCAAGATAATCTTCTTATGCACCTCTGGACTGTCTTCAGTGTGATTATTTTTTTACTATTTATTTTTTTTTACCTTGCTTCCTGGAAGAACCCATTCTGTCCTTTTCCACTTGTATCTTTGCAATGCGCACTGGATCTTCTACAGTGTGTCAAAACAGTGATCCTTCAACTTGATTTTCATTTGGGGGCGTGGACAAAATCTCAAGGAGCAGTGAGTTGAGTAGTGAGTGAAGACTGTGCTGGTCTGGCCAAAGAACTCCTGAACTGCAATGCAGTTCTACTAACAATCAGCCAACTGCAACTAACTGCAACAATGTTACAGCAGAACTGTAGAACAGTTTCACCCTGTGGGGACAAATTCACGATCCACAACCACATGACTGTTGGAGAAAAAACAAGAACAACAAAAAAAAAAACCCCAAAAAAAACAATGAGCCTACCCCTGATCGCAGTCCTGACCTGATGCGAATGTCAGTTTCAGGCATCAATGGAGACCCAGCTCTCACCACCATCAATGATCCTCCACATGAAAGTCGGGTCAGTTTGAAGCAGAAGTTGATGTTTAAGGTCTGTTATAAAATTGCAGAGTGCACTCTGTAAATGGTTGGAGGAGAGCCTAGGGGGCAAGGTAAAACTAGCAGCCAGCTAAAGTCGGTCTCGAGGGGCATGAGAAGATGGTCTTGAAGGGGAGACTGACCAAATTTAGTAACAAAATTAATAAAAATGCTAAAGATACTAAAGATTCACTCATAAGACTGTTAGAAATACTGCAAATGATCACCTCCAATACTGAAGCCATTGGTAACTACTGCCTGACCATTTAAGAGTCTTTAACACACTTAACACAGTATTTTATATAGTAATAATATTATTTTTGCTGTATTTTGCTTTTTCATGTAAGCTGTAATAACATTTCCTACCTGACCGAGGTCTGGCACAGGCAGGAGTCTTTCCAGTTTGGAGAGAAACTCCCACACAAGCAGCTGCATGTCTGTATCGTAGCTGAGACCATATTCTGTTGGAAAAACCTCCTGAGAACAACAAAAGTTTACAGTTAGTCCAAATAAAAAACTCTGAAGACAAAAAGTTAGCAGAAAAAATATGTACACGAATTACAGTCTCCTTTACAGAGAAAGCTGGGCTACCTTTGACTGAACTTGCCTGGTAAAAATGCTCCCTCTCTGCTGGGTCCTTCAGCAGTGTTTGGGTTAGCTCCACAAAGATGGCCTCCTCCGCATCCACCTCTGCATCCCCACTCTGAAAAAAATCATTAGAGCTGAGACCATCCTCACAAGGCCACCATATCAATCCCATCGGACCAATAATTCTATTCCATTCTAAGACACTGGATTAAGTTATCATCCAATGTTTTCCATTGCGGATTTTGATGTGTGCTCAGGGTCATTATCCTGATGCAGAGTGCTTATCAAATGTATTAGACCACCACCCAATGTAAGGTTTATGCCACAGCTTCCCTCAATTAACAGTACTGGTAATTACCAAAATCATTTTTTATGTTTCTGTAATGGTTAATCCACCAGTGTGTGCACAAGCTCTTTAATTGAAATGATGGTTTTACAAAAAAGCAGAAAAAAATAGTAAAGCACATCATTATTTTTTGATTAAGATGCCAAATTACAGTTATTTACTTGCATTCCTGAACAGAAAAATTTGTTTTAGTGTTTGAATATTATGCTTGATTCATTTCTGACTTCTCAGAAAAGTCCAGTGTTCTGACTCAAATTTGGGTATAAAAACTTTGAAATTCCTGTCCTGTTCAAAATGGTAAAATGTCGAGAACTCACTGAAAAGGAAAGAGCACTTTGTGATGCTGGATGGTCTTTCTCGTTTTTATGACATCTGGTCTAATAAATTTGTTAAAACACTGTAGATGCCATTGTCTTTTTTTTTTTTGTTACAATCACTGTGATGTTTGCAGCCAGAATATGCAGGTTAATTGAATCCATACCTCTCAGAACCAGTAAAATGTTCCACACGCCACTGACTGCAACACTACCCCTGATTATGATCAATCCACCTCTGCTGCAGAAGTGTTATTTATAAAAGTGTGCACCCCTTTTTCACTAAACATACCTTCACTCATTCTGGTCAAAAAGCTTTTTTTTTTTTGTTTTTTACTTTTATATTTTTCAACTTAAATAGACAGGACTTGTTTCCAAAATGCATCAGGTTTCATTTTTTTGATTTTCAAACTTCTGATGCTGGATGCAAATTTGGCCCAGGGTTGTCAAAACATCAGCGTGCCACTGTAATTCTAAAGCTGTGAAAAGCAGTGCTCACACTTACTCCTGTGTATCCCGGTGGGCGTATTCGCTCCAGGTGAGGCTGCACGCACATGATGTTGGCCGTCTCCTCATTTCTGCACAGTTCAAGTATAACCTGAAGGAACAGGAAGGCGTTCGTTCAGCAACTGTGCCTGGATTGACTACGCATGGAGGGTAGCGCAGTTTTGTAACTCTGACACCCGCTGACTCACTTTTGCTCGCAGTCGGAGCAGCAGTTTTCCTCGCTGCTTTGGACTGAGCAGGTCTGGGACTGTTGCCGTGACCAGTGTCACAAACTCATCAAGCTTTTCATAATCAAGGACATCCCTCTGCTGAGCCACCTGCCACATGGCTGCAGAAAGCAGCCGCAGAGGAGGGATCAGGAGTCTTAGGGATGACAGCGGCAGGAATATATCTGCTTAAACACACACATGGGGTGGACAGAGTTATGTCTGTTTTGGAAAGACAAGTGTCCTGTTGTGACATGCCAACAGACCATCTTTATAATGTAGCAAACACACATACAGTTGCAAGAAAATGACTTGTGAACCCTCTGGATTCAGAGAGACTGGAAGTGTGGACTGCTCCCCATTTACAAAGGTAAACAAAGTGGTTACTGACAAAGTCGGGTCTTCCCAAGAAAGATTTCTAAAGGCACAGCTGTTTATTAGAGCCCGACAGATTTATCGACGGGCCAATATTAGCTATTTGCAGCTCTATCGGTATCGGCATTTGTAACGGTCAATAAATGAAAATTTAAAAAGTAAAGAAGACAGGAGAAACACCCTTCAACCATGTTATGAGGGTTGAAGCTGCATAATTTGTCCACCAGAGGGCACTCTGCAACTTCCCTCCTGGCAATACAGTGTTTGGAATACAAACACAACAACCAGCTGATCTGTGCAGAGTCAGGGAGAACATAAACAAGTAAATAAATAACTACAAAATAAAAGCGTTAAGGAAATCTGTTTGTTTCGTGTGTCTGAAAAGGGATAACAAAAAAATATCGGGTGATATTGAAATACCTGATTTTTTAAATCACCAAATATCAGTATCTATATTGGTCTTAAAAATCAGTTGGGCTGTAGCGTTTATCAGGCCACTACCTACAAATAACACCACAAAGGAAACCACTGCTCTCCAAAGCAACATTTTGACACGTCACGAATGCAAAAAAACCCCAAAAAAAAACAAAACCCCAAAAAACCAAAACACCTGGACGTTCCACAACACTTTTGGGAAAATGTTCTATTTTTCTAGACAAAAGCTGAACTTTTGGCAAAATTGCACAATGCTGTGTTTGGAAATAAAATGGTCTTGAACACTAACTCCAAAACCTCCTCCCGACTGTGAAGCATCGTGGAGCATCAGGGTTTGTGGCTGCTCCCTACCTATGGACCTGGCCTTACAACCATTGCGTGTGTTCCTATAATTGAGACTTGGATGAATACATGACCACATATTATGAGTAATCAATTCAGAATTCCAGACTTTTACCTTTAAAGCACATGGTACAGTGTAACTACTTACGGTGAACGTATGTTTAAACACTCATCTCACAAGTGATCGTCTACCAAAAAGTGATTGCAGATGTTTCTGTGTTTTCTTATGTCTAATATCTTTGTTTATATTGGTAAATAGGCTGCAGTCAACAGGATTTCCGAAGGGGTTATATATAAAATAAAGGAATGACCTGTTTTGCAAGTATCTTTATGACACTGTATTATAATCAATCCAGTCCTTTTTGGCCACTTAAAATATCTTTATAGAACTGTTACCTTATATTTGTTGCAATTTCTGCTGTCCTATTGACCAGATCTCCCTTGTAAAACACATTTTTAATCTCAAACAGACTTTTTACCTGGATAAATAAAGGATATATAAAAGTAACTTTGCCAAAAACTGATTGCAGCTTCTACTTTGTGATAGCAATGTTCTTTCTGGCTCAAAATGTCTTGATATGATTCATGACAGATTATAGGTCAACAGGTCATTCACAGCAGTTTAAATACCGACAATCACTTTTTGTCACAACACCAGCAACAGAAATTTACGGAATAACTATTTGAACATTATGTTCACTTAATCCAAGTAAGTCTCCCAAAAATAGATGAACTAACTTAAAAATATAACGTTGGCAATTTGGCTTAGAAGTCTCAGTGGTGTAGAGGTCACCAGAATGACAAAAAGGACACTTCATCATCTCATTGACTTAAAAACAAGACTCAAGCAGTGAAGCTCTTGCAGAAACTCAAGCATAAACGTTTTAACCCATTAAGTTTTTTGCTGTTTTTAAGTTAGCTTAGTTAACTGGAATCACTGCTGTTAGCTGCGGCTACGAGCTAAAGCCGAAACGTCAGAGGGCCTCCTCGCTGTTTGCTTCCGCTAAATTACTCAACGCTGCTGTAACACGGACCTGTGCTCTCCACTGGACAGCTTTCCATAACTCAAACTAGGTTAGTTACTTTCAAAAGTCAGTAGCGCACTACAGCTAGCAAGCCATTTGCTGTTAGCTCCGAAGCCGAGCGGAAACACGTGGGTGAAAATATACCTTTCAAAATAAAAGTATCGAGCTGCTGCATAAAAACCAAGTTTCATTTAAAAAAAAAAAAAAATACATAAATAAAAACACCAAAGATAAATGAAAGATTTCATTCTAAAATTTAAGCAGTCAGCAAATAGCTGCTTGTTGGGGAACCAGCTGTGCTTTATATGTCCTAACTGAAAACTCTTCTATCAGGTTAACAGTGTAGTGGCTGCTGGTTGTAAATTTAGTAGAAAAAACTAACAACATTAGGATACCAATAATAGAAATGTGATGTTGATAAATGTAAATTCTATCCAACGGATAACTGAGATCAAATGGTCAACATTTACCACATAGGGAAAAACTTTATTTGCAGAGTTTTCCATGTGCAAATTTCCATGTCTTCAGTGTGCTGGGATTTCTCCGCAGCACATTGTTCTTTCAGGTGTGATGGTAGAGCTTAATCTTCTGCCGTCTGTACTGGTCCTGCATCAGATAGCTTCTTATGACAAAACATTCATTTCCAGATGTCAGACCTCTTTATAGGGCTTTGCTGTTAATCAGGAAAATTGGAAACAAAACCAGAACGCTCTAAATAGAAGCTACAAAATTAAATATTGTTAATAATAATGACTTCAAAACAGTTGACAGTGACAACACTTACAACAGTGTTTTAGTAATTTTAGAGTTAAAGCATTTTATGAGTCCCGATGACATCATTGTCACTTTTCCACAATACAACACTTCAAATGTTTCTGGTCCCCATGGAAAAAACAGACTCCATACATGTAGGGAGACAGTCCAGTCACAGTGAGGAGGAGTTCTGTGGTTCAGATCTTTGTTATGCAGGCAGGGTGCCACATGAGGTGTGACATCCAGTAACATGGTGTTAGATTCAGTCAAAGTTGGGTTAGCAGTCCCGAAGGCGGGGTGGGGCGGGGCAGGACAGGATGAGCACTCTGTGTCTTCAGGCTCCAAAGTCCAGGGACAAACCTTTAACAAAGATCAAACACGAGAGACACAAATGCATTTGAAATACAGATTAAAAGTACATGAGAGTTTACAATAAAACTGCAAAACATAATAGACAGTAGATTAAACAGAATAAAATTTGTACACACTTCTATAAGTATGAAGAGATATGAGAAATATGATCTGGATTATTTTCAAATCAAAAATAGCAAACAGTTCCAGCACCTCGAAGTGGAGGATGAGCTGTTCATGTCTCAGTATAGCAGTAATTTAAACATATTTTGGTTATGTACTGCTGGTTGTCCAAAACAAGAAACTAATAACAGAAGAGAAAATTAGTCAGTAATGGGTCATTCCATCTCTCCTCTCATTTTCTGCTCAGCCATCTCAGATTTGTCTAAAGATTATATGGTCCAAAGTTTGGATATATATAATGACTGCTGTGAAATTTTAGCTTCATATATCAAATACTTTTCTAGATATTCATTTTTTAAAAAACGGCCCATTCACCCACTTTCAGCATATTTTTTTTGCACGAAAAATGTTTGAGCGCAAATTTCTCAAAAACTATTAAAGATGAAAGCCTTAAATTTTCACTGGGCTCTTACTATCAAAATGAATCAGGATCTGTAATTTGGGACAATGTCCTAAATTGCTTTGGCTAGTTAACATATGAAAAAACAAAACAAAAATAAACTTAAGCGGTTCTGTAAAGTCTCATATTTGAGCACACTAATAAAAAAAAAACTTCACATTGCAAAGGATAATTAGTGACAATTTTTGAATGGAGTATAGTTGTATTTCACAATAATGCAAAATAAAGGATGTAGAATACCTTTAAACATGAAATTCTTAATAAAATTGAAGAAAATGCTATTTTCATTCAAGTTTCATGCTGGATTGAGCAAATATGACAAGTTATACCACAAAAACAAAATTATCAGTAGATAGTCTTATCCAAATAGAACAAAATTCTGGAGTTTCCAGATGGTACTCTAATTATAACTCCCGCTTACCCAATTCAGCCCCAATTCAGGTAAGTGGAAGACAATGGATGGATGGATGGATGGAAGGAAAAAGGGGATTTATAGCCCATTTCACGTGAGTAGTCTTGCAAGGCCAAGCTGCCGTGTCAAGATGGCGCGATGATGACCCTAAACCAACCCTAACCCTAATGCCACGACTGCTACAGGCAAACAGGGATCAGGCAATCTGCATAATGAATGATGGCATAAATGCTGCAAGAATTGTAATATATGCATGAAAATGCTACATTGTTGCGCTTCTCAGTATATTTTATATTTTAAACCTGAATTATCAGACTCCTCCAGGGCAGTAGGTCTCAAAAATGAAAAATATGTACATATTTAACAATTATTTTCTGAGTTTTAATTAGAGTACCATGTGGAAACTCCAGAATTTTCTTCTATTCGGATTAAACTACCTACTGATGTTTTTGTTTTTGTGGTATAACTTGTCATATTTGCTCAATTCAGCATGAAAGTTGAAGGAAAACAGCATTTTCTTCGTTTTTGTGACCAAGAATTTCATGTTAAAAAGTATTCTACACGCTTTATTTTGCAGTATTGTGAATATAACTACACACTACTCAGAAATTGTCACTAGTTGTCCTTTGCAATGTGATTTCTTTTTATTAGTGTGTGCTCAAATATAATCTGAAATTAATGCAGCAAAATAACGGAGGAAGAGAGGCACGTGACTTTTCTACAGTGACATCAGCACCATATATGGACAATATACAGGAAGTTTGGCTTCACAAAACTGTTTAAATATTAAGACCCCAGTTAACTTTATAAATAAATAACTATAATCAGGCAAATGTTGTACAGTCAGTACCAAATACAAGGCAGCTGTGGTGGTCAGGCTGCCTTCTCACTGAATATGTGAAACATTATGTGAAATACAATTATATAAATGTTAAGCTCAACACTTTCACATTAAAACTACAGTTATTTAAATTCCCCAGTTTTCTTATCGCGCTTACAAAATCAGCTCAGCATTTGGGGGAAATAAAAAGTTAGGCAAGGTCCGTAGCCGCCCACTCTTAGCTGGAAACTTCCGGGCTAAATCGCACTTACCTTTTTATGGCACTAAGAAATACACGACGAGGAATAACACGATGTCAAAGACCAAAAAAGCCCAAAAGTCAAACCAATAGGAGTGTTTCGGCAAGGAGACCGACACTCCTTTAGATTTAAAGTTTTTAAGGTCTTCCTGTGACTCCGTCACGGGAGTCGTGCCGGGTGCCATCTTTGCTATGGCTACAGCAGCGCGCTCCCGGAAGAGAACACTAAATGTCAAAAGGTCCTTCAAAATAAAACCGCACTTCTGTAATTACCACCGTTTTATAGTTTTTTTATTTTATTTTAATTGAAATACTTCGACATCCTTTATGTAAACACGTAATTCTGCCTACTCTTGCATATCTAGTCTATTATTGTTCTTTGAATAATGTGTTTTTATATAGTACGTACTAGAAGTTAAAAGGACCTGTCTTAACCATAACGTGTTACACTTGTTACATATAACACACACGTTACATGTAACATTTGTGATGTCCATGTAAATGTGTACTCTATGGACAGTAGCTAATTAAAAGCTTATTAAATGACCTTCTTCGATCCTGTGTTTTTAGATCATTATGAAATTAAAAATATTAACTGAACAGCTTCTTAGGTGTCATCCTGTTGGTAGCTGCATCTTTAACAAGACTTTTGTAATAGACTGACAGCTCTACAGCAGAGCAATTTCAAGCTCACATTTGCTTCACTGCACCCAAGCAAGAAGTGAGTCACTCTGTGGACTCTTCAGGATCAGATGGTATCACATGCACATCTGATATCACCAGCGCTGGCGTAACATTTACCTACATGCATGCAGCACTCTTTAGATGAAATACTATCACCTAGGGCTGTCTTTCTTGCATTCAGAACTAGATACTGATCGAGATATTGAACTAAAATGTTTTCGGTATTACTTTTTTTTCATTTTATCTTTCAAATGAACCTTTCTATGGATATATTTTGTAAATCCTCAAGTTGTTATTTTGGCAATTACCTTTACTTGCACTTGAGTTTTTGTCTACCCATTTCGAATGTGTTTTCTGGTCACTCCAACAGACCCCAAATATATATAAAATGGACACAAAAGACAAAAACTCATCACGCTGTTTGCTTGTGTGACACCAAATACCATTTATTAGGGCTTTACAAAGACTACAAAATCCTCCAGATGAGTTAAATCACTGTCTCTGTCTATTTACATGATATGTTACATACAAATGTACAAAATATAAAACATTTAAGGACAAATGTTTCACCCAAAAAGAAGAAAACTTTCTCTCAAACCAGAGTAAATGCTATGGTTTTCAACTGAGATGTAACTGCAAAGTGTTAAGTGGGGAGAATTTCACCATGGTGTACACTGTTAACAGGAGTGTAAATAGGTTTGAATCATGGGTGTAGGTCTAGGTAAGGAGCACCTATCCCCTTAGCATGCAACTACACCTCCTTGCAGACACAAGGCTGGCCAAGCTGGCCAGGAGAATGTGCAAACCATCAGCGGCTTGGCTGCAGAGACACGCGTGAAGCTGAACACAGGTAGGATTGTAGAGGATAGGATTGTCCTGAGGTTGTGACAACATGACTTCTTGGTCTATGATGGGCTCTGACCAGTAGCACCTGTTGGTTGTTGGTAAATGTTTACAGTACGGTGTCAGATCAGCTTCGGTGCCTCGGACAGCTAGCAAGCCTAACGTGGCGGTAAGCCTCAGTTAAAATGTCCAGAGGGGATGTGTTTCTAATGAATGATTGGCATTCCTAGGATCCAGAGAATATTATGGCAGGATGAGGAATACTGGGTAAGTGCCTATTTTTTTTTTTTTCTCAGTTTGTGATTTCAGTGAGTTAAAAAACAGTTTCTTACTGTACACTGTATGCCTCCTGCATAGGCAAAACATCCAATCACCACAAGACACACACCTGTTTCTGACAGCGTGTTGAGTTTTTGCATTTCTTTTTTTTTCTCTCTGTTTTCAAAGTACAATAATTTACTCAGCGGGTTAAGCATATTGGAACATCAACAGGGCAGAATGCATCTTTGATTCACTGTGCAAGACTTAAGTATTTACAACCCACCCCGACCTCAAAGTGTGCAAAACCAACCCACTCGTTAAACAAAGAGAGGACAATCAAAATTCTAAATGGCTTCCGTCCAATACACGCATACATAAAGGTAAGGGTCTCCTCTTAATGCATCCCCTTTAAAAAGCTTCAAAACATGCTCATCAGGCAAGAAAACCTGAAACAGTTTGGTTGTGCTCCTATCAGTTCAAGTGAGCCCAGCTCAACTAGGCGCAAAACAACAAAAAAAAAACCACACCCCCCCTTTTTTTATGTTTATACAATATTGGTCAAATTCAAATACAGCATCCACTCTTTTATAATGTAACTGTCAGAAAGAAGAAAGGGTGCTTTAGAGGAAAAGGGAGGGAAAACAAACAAAAGTGGCTGTTTTTCCCCACTGCAAGCAGCATCTTTGACATAGCAGGAAGCATAACAATACCATCACTTCTTCACGCCATAGCCAGAAGGTGGGACCAGAAGATGCTTGAAAAACATCTGAACATTTAAGGCAGTGAGAAAGCACCAATATCATTATTCCCCTGTTCAGCTCTTTGACTGATCTGGTTAACTTGTATATGGATGCAACAATTCGGATTCTTCGTGGGTACTTCATGGATAGAGGCTGATGCTGATGCCAAACAAGAATGTCTAATGAGGGCCAGAGAATACCGCATAATTCTGTTAGATATTACTGTACTTTAGGTCAGTCTGCCTTCTGAATTTCCCTATTACAGCAAACTGTGTGGTTCTCTATGCAGGTTGTCAAAAATACCTGGTTATTCCTGTTATAACCCACAGAGGTCGCTGCCTGCTCTTACCATGGTGCATTTAACCTAAAGAGTGACAACAGGCTGTGTTGTGTGGAAGGCCAAGAGCAACTTAATTTAAGTCTACAACCATGGTCGGCTCTGCATTGTGTCTACATTTGGCAGTCAAATCAAAGTGAAACGTTGGCACTTTTCCATTTCTTTTCTTCACAGTAGCAGTGAGACTGGATGACACACACACACAGACAATGCGCTTTCGTTGTGCTTGTTGTTGGCATGACAGGGGGGAAGCGAGGAGCGGCTTGGCAGTGCCTGACACTGAAGACGTTCAGGGCGTGAGACCAGCACCATGAGGCTCAACTGACGACTGAGCTGAGGGCAGGAGGGTGTGTTAGTATGTTATCGTAATGGCATTCTTGTGATCAGATCTGGGCTGGAAAGGTTTCACAAATGTCCAAAATCAGCTATGCCTGGTCCCATCATGTTCAGAAAAAGCAAAGACACCAAAAATGGTACAGTGGTAAACACAATCTACTCCAAAAACCTGTAAGAAGCAGGTTCAGCAGACCGCAAAAAACCAGCTGATTTTAACTTTATCAAATATTACTGAAACGTGACGATTTGTGTGTAAAAGTACTGGACCTAAAACAGGCTGTGACCACCAGAGGGCCTTGCATCACCTGAAAACACTACAGTATTCTCCTCTTACTTGCCTCCCTCAGATGAAGAGATCAGGGTCTCCAGAAGTGTTTAAGATATGGTGCCTTGGCTCAAGGACACTGTGGCAGGCTGGACTGTTGACTAAACGACGGCCTTTTGATTAAAGCAGTCTCCTCCTGCTGCCTGTGTGCAAGTGCATTCATATGAGTGTGTGTGTGTCTATGAGAAGCACCTCTGTAAACAAGGAAAGACAAACAACAGAACCCGCCCCCAAATGTAAACACCTGAAGATATAACTAGGTTTAAAATAAAAACATGAGAAAAAAAAAAAAACCCAAACCAAAATCTAGTTTCATCATGTTGAACTTTCATTTTCTGACACCCAAAATTAATGGTGTGAACTGCGGCTCGTTATGGCTGAGCCCAAAGTGTGATGGCCCATATCAGACACATCCCACCTACACGTACATGAAAAGTTGTATTCTTCAAATGTTACACATCCATTAAAAATGACTGGCTAACACTATGTGATGTCAGTAAAATAGACATGATGAACACGTATTGTCGTTTACCATTTTGATCACTTAGGACCAAGTTGGTGACAAATCTTTAAGACATAAAATAATCTGATTTAATATTGCACCATCGTTATGTAAAAATAGGCTTCTTCTCTCAAATGTTGGGTAAATCATTTTGGATAAAACTTTTCATATATCATATGTCAGCTATAGGGGTGTCTGGTAGCGACTGGGGGGGGGGGGGGGGGGGAAAAGATTA
>VUQI01025125.1:0-29511 GCA_015106735.1 Paratilapia polleni | reverse complement strand
CTCCTTTTGGGTGTTTTTTTTTTTTTTTTTTTTGTTAAAAGAAATAACAGCAAAGTGTTTGCAGCATAGCAAATATTCTGTGTTTGCTTCAGGCAGCTGGTATAATTCACTTCAGACCCAACAGAGGAGATATTAAAGAACTCAGTTGCAGAGTTTCATTTTGAAAAGAAAAAAGAAGAAATAAAAGCACTTTAACACTATTTATTTGATGCACATTTCACAGTTTCTTCAGTTTTCTTAACAAAAGCATTTGTATTTGCAGTAAGTTAAAAAGCTCCAAGGAAAGGTTGAGTTGTGTGCATATTTATCTGTGTGCACACAGGAAACTGTATGCTTATTGTTTATCCTGTTCCCATGACCAGGTCTTGGACACATTTAGAAGAAAGTCTTATTTTTAGCAGAACTTTGCATGTAATAATGTATGTATTCATGGCTGATTTTTTTAATAATTTGAAATTGATTTAATTTAAATTCCACACAAGCAATTAACGATTAAAATATGAAGAAACTTTTTCCTGAGCTGTCAAGGAGGCATTTTATAATTCATTAGGTTACCTTGAAATTGACCCAGCTGATGTTTCAGTACAGTATTTGCATTGTAAGGTAACAACAGCGAGCATTTCTTTGTAGCGAGAAAGGTACAACATTGCAGAATAAAGTTAATTAATTCCGTGCAAAACCAAACAAAATAAAACTCAGGTAAGGTTCTGAGTAGCAAATGAAGTGACCACTTTAAGAGACGTGCATATGTGAATCAAGATCTTCTGAGTTGGTACATCCAGTTTGAATCAGCCCAAGTTTATAATTAATTACATTCAGTTTAGATAAATACCACCAAATCATAACACAAGTCATCTCAGGGCATTTTACACAGCATCTACAGTATCATCACCTCTTTGTAAAGAGGTAACTTTACATAGGTGATCTCAGATCTATTTCTGTGACTGCTGTGTATCTCAACCACACAGTCCTGTATTGATTTTCACACTGAATACTGTATGCGCTTCAGTACAAAGACAGACACACACTACACAAAAAATATCAAAAGTCCAAGAGAAGGTCATGTTATTTCCGGTATATCTCCCTCATAGATGAAAAATTGAAGTATTTCTATTAATCTGAACCAAAATAAGCATAAAACACTCAGTGAGGGATTGAGTGATTTGGGCTTTAATGCAGCCCACGGAGTATTTACAGTGGTGTTCTGCAAGGATTAGTTGCGTGAGAGGATTAGTGAAGCTGCATTACTGCTGTTTTATTTAACTCACAACAGCAAAAGACTAAAAATAAAAGCCTCTTAAACACATTTAGGCTACATAAGAGGCCAGCCTGGACAGTTAGACAAACATGATGTTTGTGTCCTCTTTAAAGACTTGTACCGGAAAGAGATGTGCAAAGCACACACACACACACACACACACACACACACACACACACAGACACAGACTTTCTCACATACTCAACTTTCTGGACTTAAATCTATAATCTAGTAATCTCCTGAAAGTTGCCCTGTTCAGCATATGCTGTGCATGGAAACACTGTGTCATATTAGTTAAGGCGATGATGTTGGTGAGAATGGAGCATATGCAGATACTGACAGAATCAACAGAGTGGGAAACTCTCAGAGAGAGGAGAGGATTAATGCAGACAGACTGGAAGAGAAGGAAGACCGTGAAAGAGAAAGAATGAAATTTGCAGAGGCAGCACAACCCAACCATCTCCCTCTCTCTCTCGCTCAGTCTCTTTCTACCACCTTCTCTTTCCTTGCATCAGCATTGATCACATACATCAGTAAAGTAAAGAGCACCCCATCCATCAGTGTATGACTCTGGAGCTGCTGTCAAGAATACTGAAGCTGTTGCACAGCTGCGCAAACACACAAAAGCACAATCATATGCATACTGTGTAATATATCAACATCAGCGTTATGCCAACCAAAATAGACACACTGTCAATGCAATAAAGTTTACTTCACTTGAAACTATGCATAAGGATTGTTCACAGTGTGCTTCTTTTTTTTTTTATCACACTTATACTGAAGTGAGCACAATGGGGAGCAAATATATATACTTGCTGTGTACTAGGCTCCCTTCAGTTCCACTGCTGTTCCTATTTGTTTAATTTATTCTTTGTTGCAGCACATGTTCTAATCATGGTCCAGGATGAGCCTTTTGTGTTTTACAAATTTCTCCTGCATTGGGAGACTTTTTTTCTAACAGTGGTGGTCTGTTATCTCTGCAGGAATCTAACAGAAACACTAATGAAAGACTGCTTCTCAGTGAATGCTTTGTAAAATGAAGGTCTAAACTCATTTATTCACTTTCATGTCATCATATATGAAGCTCTTATATGGGATAAGTGTGTCACATTCATTATACACAGAGCTTTAAGCATGTAAGCTCCACTGGGACAACAAAAAAAAAAAACAAGGGGTAGTCTATGCTACTTTAGATCCAGCCAGCAGAAGACAAGCATCACTTGGGAACTGTACACATGTACCATAGCTAAACAGGAATTAGGTTTATGATATGCTGTATAGTAGCATTAATCCATCCAGATCTTTCTTGGTACACATGGCTGAGAAAACAAAAAGCTTTGGATAGAGTCCTGCATTTCCTGACAGACACAAATATGTAAATAGGTAACATCCATCCATTTGTTTGCTTTCCAAACACCTGGTCATTTGTTGAATCTCCTGAGATCAAAAACAGAAACTGTGTACACGGGGAAAGAAAGGGGAGGGATATGGGAGCAAATGGACCCCAAGGACGCGTAGCAAAAGGCTTTGATGTGCTCAGAGTGTGGCTGTTTACAGATTATATAATAACATTCAGAGAGTTGTGTTTTTCAATGGTAATTCATAACTATGCAAATAATAAACACCCACTGACTCAATGAAATATATATACTTCTTCACATTCAGTTTGTGAAGGGCTCTCTGGTATTCAGCTTTCTTTTTTACAGTCCAAATATGAGGTGAATTTGGAAGTTTTGAAATTTGTCTGTAAGTGTGAATGTGAGCATTAAGTGCAGTATGTGTTGCTCTTGTGCTAGATTGGAGCTGCAAGGCGCATTAAGCCCCTAGCATAAGCAGAGAGAAGCTCCGGTCGAACTCAAACCTGGACTGGATAAGCACTTACGACAACGAATAAACGCAAAGTAAGACAAGTTAATGGTACCAACAAGCCAGAACAAGTAGTGATCTGTTATGAACTTAGTGTTGTTTTTCTTCTATCTCTCCTTTTTTTTAACACAAAGATTAAATCTGAGAACAACAAAAACACATCTGAGAGCACCTAAAGACGTTCAGGTATTTTCAATATTTTAGGCACTGAAGCACTGACGGTGGAACATGTTTTTCTACTAAATAAAGGTATTTAAAGGCATTTAAATATAACACTAAACAAGCAAAAATAGTAAAAAAGAGTAAGAGCTAAAGACCTCAATGCCCTGGGTCTGCCCAGGGGCCTTCTCCATGCGGGACATGCATGAAACTTCACCTAGTCAGATGCCCCAACCACCTCAAACTTTAATGGAGCACTATAAAAATTGCAGTCGCGTTAGCAGTCCCTAACTGCATATGAATGTGACCTATAAAGTGATATCAGACTATTCAAAATCAGGAACGAATTTTTTATGGGCGAGGTCATGTTACTTTGTGATTACACTTATTAGAAATACTGTTCATATGACTTTACAATCTAGTATCATATATTCATCAGAAGACTGTGAAGCATCACTGTATAAGTCCCAATACTTTGATGGTACTCAATTATAGTTTACTTAGTTGCTTGAAGAATTTCTGTATGACCCCTTCCATCATCTTTATTATTTACACCTCCCACCTTGTATTCCTTGGTAGATTTAGGCTACACTGTAATATAAGGTTTTCTGTCAGCTGGGTATGATGACTCAAGAACCTTCAAGCCCCAAAGTAAGCTCCTCTGGTCATCCTCAACTCTAATAAAAAGGAAATTGTATATATTGGTCATACAAACTTCAGCCCAACCGTCTTCCCCTACGAGGATCTTAGTTAAAAGGGCGATTCCTATCTCAATGTGACTCATGTAAAATAGAGCCAAAAGAATTGCAGACATAGAATTGGAAATTCAAATGCATGTATCTGTAAGACTGTGTTCCTATGAATACCAAAGGCGAGTATTGTACAAACACATAAGAACAAAAGCGCTGTGCCACCCACCAGGCAAATACCTCTGGAGGACAAATTGGAAATTGAATCATAAACTATAAAGAGCCAAGGTTGAGTTCAGCTGCGGAAGAAAAGAGAGACGAGCTGGAGGTGGAGAGGAGAAAAGAAAGAACGGCTGCATTAAATAAAAGTTCACTCTTTCTCTCCTGCCCCGGCAAAAATTCATGCTGTGCTACCTGATTGAAATTTCCTGGTTTAATAGCTGTGAAATAAAGTAAAAGTTGGGAAGAGGAGGAAAGAGAGAATATGAAACAGATGGCAAAAGAGAGGAAAGGAGCGGCAGGAGAGAGAGGGAGTCTTGAAAACCAAAGACTAACAGACACTTGGATATAATGGAAAACTAAGTCATTTCTAAAAATTGCAAACAAAGCTACTCCTTGCTTTTTATAGTATTTATAAATATTATGTACGTAGTTCTCCTGCCAAACTGTTAATTCATATTTACGTTGTTCTTTGCACATATGTAATGTGTCCTCAGGTCTCTTTTGCAAAGGCAATCTGGATTTCCTCAAATAAGTAAAGCAGCTAACTATCCTAGTTCCATACAGTGGTTATAACAAAGGCAAAGAGTCAATAGAGGCTTTTTGTTTTACTTAAGAAAGCAAACTGTACCAGACTGGGTCTATGCAGGGTTAGCTAGTGAGCTAAAAGGTAATGATTTGCTCTAATGAATGCAATGAGAGGGCCCCAATGAGGAAATCTCACTGTGCAGGGAGAGGAAACTTTCTATTTACACCAATTAGTGCAAACACATAATCAGACACTGACCACAGCACACAGACACATACCAGTGTTTCCCCTACCATTACCTTGGCAGGGAGTTGAGGGAAGCCAAAAGGGGAGGGGGGAAACTAAAATTTAAATTAAATTTAAAAACTAAAAACAAAAAGAAAAAAACGAACAAACAAAAAAAAAACCTAAATATTTGATCTACTTTGTTTACATTTCGTTTCAGCGCAGTGTGACAGTCTCGACTGCATTTTGCAGTCATTTTTGGTTGGGCTAATTTATTTTATGGTTTCTTTCCTCTGCTGTCACCATGAGGGAGAGGGACAGAGCAGGGAACCAAGCAGAGTGGCAGATAAGAAACGGGGAAAAGAAAAGTTTCTTGAGTTGATGACTACTGATAGCATACACTAAGTGTTTCAGCAATTATTAATTCATTTTAGCCTTACATACTGTTGCTATTTCATGCCTTCAAAATATGTTCTGGGTCAGTTTTGACCCAGGCAAGGAATTCCCTCATATTCAGTGTCTATACCAAATTTTGAACTATAGATCTATTTAGAATGTACAAATTATAAATGAATCCTTAATTAATGTTTCAGAGAGCAGGGGGAGTGTGTTTTTTAGGTTTTCCAACATTATTTTTGGAGAAAAACATCTAATATCACACAATATCATGTCCTGTTTTACCTAAGACATGAAAAACATGGCAGTCATAATGATTACAATATATCATATTGAAAGTGAAAATGGCAAGAACATTTTGGAGCTGTTGGGATTTATTATATAACCATGCATAACCATGACAACCATTAAAACACTGTCCTCGCTGCTGTATTATAACATAATCTTCGTAACTACCATCTATAATTATCAGCACTAATTCAACGTTATTTAACACTGAGAACACAAAACATGAAAAAAAAAATTATTGCAAACTAGTCTGTGCATGACACACTGGCGACCTGTCCAGGGTGGACCCCGCCTCTCGCCCTGTGGTAGCTGGGATAGGCTCCAGCCCCCACCCGTGATCCTGAATAGGATAAGCAGAAGAAAATGGACGGATGGATGGATGGTCTGTGCAGTCAAAGCAGTGGTAGGAAACCTTGCATGTGTGAGATTTGCGCGTTTCCCACACTCACTGAAATGGCAGCTCAGGTGCTTTTATAATCTTATGACCCCCCCAACCGCACTTTTGATCTCTGTTTTAATCTCAGTTAGCTCTCAGTTAGTTTAACCTGAGTTATCTCAGAATAAATCTCAGTTGGCTCAGAATAAATGGATTCAAATTTGTTTATTTTTAGATTATTTTGTTATATTGCAGGTGCTTGGATCTGTGTCAAGGCACCCCCTGATCTCTACATGACCTTTTGTGCACCATATATGATCACGCTTATTTTGTTTTACTATTTCACTGTTTCAAAGACCAGCAGGTGCCTGTCTCTGCGGGAACCCGGGCAAATGTGGTGGGAACACAGACAGTTCTCGTGACAGTGTCAGGGTCCTTAAACTGTCACTATTGTCCCATAGAAATTACACAGACATGGCATGTATAGATTCCCTAAAACCACCATTTTCCTTGATTTGACCCACACTGGTCGATCTAAAATCCATCTGAAGAGATACAGATCAAATTTGACCCAGAACAGTCTCAATGTACAAAAAATTGTAGCACCTGGACACCAATATAAAATTTTAAAATATTTTAATTTGGGGGTATTTTTTTGTCACTTTAGGAAAAGTCACTAAATATCAGGCTAAAGAAAATGACAATTAGGAAACTTTTACTTCTTTCAAATGTGAAATGGGTCAAGTTTGACCCCAACGGTATGTAAGGGTTAAATCCAAAAATGGAATGGAGA
Organism: Paratilapia polleni; assembly: GCA_015106735.1. Classification (NCBI taxonomy): domain Eukaryota; kingdom Metazoa; phylum Chordata; class Actinopteri; order Cichliformes; family Cichlidae; genus Paratilapia; species Paratilapia polleni. Next base: position 22,713 of record VUQI01025125.1, on the reverse strand, counting down.
GACACCGACAAACATCTGAAAATCTGATGGAAGGGAAACAAGTCCTGGCTAGAGCACTATAAGCTCTTTAGCTGAGGAACAGCTGAACTGCCATACAAACACAAGTGTGACTTTAACCCAAACTTTATTACGTTTTCCTTCCATTGCACGAATGTCTTTCTCAGGATCATTCTCTGATTTTTTGCAGACTTGTGGAAAATAAAAGAAAACCAAAATGATCCCTGTTTGTCAGTATTGTAGTGGCAGTGCTTCTGTGTGGCACTGTTTCAGAAGTCTTTGTTTTAAGCAGATGATACCATGATGTAGGATGGCATATGTGGGTTACAACAGAGCACAGTACGTGTTGTATGTGTTTGCAGGAGCATTTAATCTGATAACAGTGCATTTATAGCTACACTAGCAGCATGAACTGGCAGTCTCAGTCAGTTCCTGACTAAACCATTTCATCAGCTATTTGAACCAGTGATTTTTATACAGGCATTCAAGCCGATGTATGTGATTTGTGAATTTTTCTTTAGCACCACCCTAACATTTTTACATTTTGCTCTCCTCAAGTTGAACGGTAAGAGCTGTATTCTTGAATTTTAATGTAGCACCAATTATCAGCTAGAAACTTGAATTTGTCCCGACCAGTGAAATACCTGCAAAGTAATGCCATTCTTTTTGATCTCATGAAGTCATTTCACAAGGTGAATCCCTGCCCCGATAAATGGCAAATGCAGAATATGCACACGCATCAGCCACTAATTACACCCTGCTATTACCAGGCTGGACTCCATTTTGCCTTCAGAACTGCTGTAATTCTTTCTGGCATAGATTCAACATGGCACTAGAAACATTGCTGAGAAATTGAAAAGGTGCTCTATTGCACTCATTTGTACTTTTGTACAGTGAATTTATTGTCATCTTCAGAAAAACACTGAGATGATATGAGCTTTGTGGCTTGGCAAAAAAGCACCGTAGTCATAAAGGCAAAGCAAAAACACTCAAGGAAAGTATTTAAATGATACTCAAGGGGCTAAAGGGCTCAAATTGTGCCAGAACAAATAAATAAAAACTTCCATCACCACAAGACTGAATTTTTGATGCATGCACACCATGCAGTCTTCCACTGCTGTAGCCAGTCTGCTTTAGGTTTGTGAGTTCAGATATATGCTTGTGCATAATCGGCTGTGATGAGTAGTTATTAGACTTCCGGTCACATACCATAAACCAAATAGATGGAGGTGGTTTTACATAGATTAGCATTTTCTAAAATACTCAATCTAGCATGTCTGGCACCAAAATCTATGCCACATCCAGAGTCACTTAAATCACTTTTTATTCCCATTCTAATGCTTTGTTTGAAGTTCAGCAGATTTTCTTAACCATGTCTACATGCCTTCATCCATTGAGTTTCCTCTGTGTGACGGGCTGATTAGATATTTGCTTTAACAGGCATCTGAAAAGGTTTAAGTGGCCGGAGATATACCATAAGGAGCATCTTGCTAGTCCTTAGTAACACAGTCACAACCTCATTGTCCATTTTTGTGTATCTGTTACTCTGGTTCTTTAGGAAGAGGCCATGAATCATACTGTTTCTTAGCAGAGTTCATCTTGCTGTCTGGCATCACTTTTCTACTTTCATAGATATTCATTTTCTGCTCTTGGTAAATAAAAAAAATAAAAATAAAATAACAGCTCTAAACTTACTTTCTCCGGTAGCAGAAGTTTGATTGCTTTGTGATCATCTTGTTCAATATTTCAGCAAACAGGCAGCCTGCCTGACAGACATTAGAAACACATTTCTCCACATCTCGTGAATATGCGATGGAATCTTATCTGAGTATGAAGAAGTACAGAAGATGATCCTGTGACAAACTACAAAAGGCCAGAACGCCTGTAGCCAATTATCAGATACACTCCTGGCACGTTAATGACAACGTGGTTAAAACATTACATGCATTACCAAGGACACAGTGATTGGTGAAGGTGAGTATATGCAAATTCAGTTACTTGGAATTTGTCAACTACAACCACTGATATAGCGTGAGGGAGAAAAAAAAGAGAGCCAGAGGCTATGTAAAACCCATAATGATGAACAAATGGACAGATCATAAATAACATGTATCTCTCTTGCTTGTAAGGAAACAGGACAAAGTCAGTCTTCAGTGGAAACCACAATAACAAACTTGATGTAACTGAAATTTAACAATTGTGTGAAATCTAACCACAGAACATCTTTAACAAACAGTATTCACTGCTATGCAGCATCCTGCACACAAAATAATTATTTTATGATTACAACACTGAGTGATAAATGAATAAAATGTGGGTTAATGTCAGCAGCTATTTGTGAGATAGTGATATTTAAAATGGGTAATAAAAGTGATTTTCTCCTCTTCTGCCACTCGCCATCACAAATGACTAAATGTCTATCATCAGTCAGATACTGCAAAAAAAAAAATATATATATATATATATAAAAATACACATGTGTGCGACCCTAGTTTTAAAAATATCTCCCCCTCTAATAGCATCAGCAATCTCTTGTTTATTTTCCCGACAAAAATAATATTAATTCAACAGGTGCAGGAGGTGTGGATGGAGGTGAACAGTCCTTTACAGATGGATAGTAGGTTGTATCCCTTGACAAATGTGGTTCACAAGAGATTTCACCCTGTCAAAGTCATTCCCACTTTTGAATGGGAACCAAGTTTCTTACGGTGGGATCAAATCCCTGTCTAAATGGTACCCCACACACTTATTCCACTTTATTCATTTACTAATGCTCCCACTACCATTTTACTTTGTCACTGTAGATGAAATCCTTGGCTCCTGTTGTTACTTTCATACTGTGGAGTTCTGTCACATTCAGTGAATTGATGAATGGCTTTTTGTGTGCATACTGTTGAATGATAATCTTTAATTGTCATGGTTCAACACTTCTTAATTCTTAATTCTTAATTTCAGCAAAGCAAAGGGGAAGGAAAACGTCTGTCATATTTGTATGTATTTACTGTATTACAAAAAGATTTAGAATGTGTTGAGTTTATTATTTATATCTGAGATGAAACAATGTAATGTACTCACATTTATTTAGCGCTTTCTAGTCTTACTGAGCACTCAAAGCGCTTTAGATTGCAAGTCACATTTTAACTATACCTATTCTGTACACTTCAAGCACTTTATCTAACTCACGTCCACGGCCAATTTAGAATCACCAATTAACCTTACATGCATGCCTTTGGACTGTGGGATGAAGCCGGAGTACCCAAAGGAAACCCTCACAGGCACAGGGAGAACATGCACACTCCACACAGAGGTGCTGAACCAACCTTATTGCTTGGAGGCAACATTGCTAACCACTGCACCGCTGTGCCGCCATAGTAACATGCACAGAGTCTCAGCCATTTTTGCACTCATACACAGCAAAATGAATTTGTGTTTCATTTAAATGTCAAAGAGCCATGAACTGGCAAAAGCTGTTAAATTTTAAAGAGAGTAAAAAATAAAAAGAACACGTCACAATAAAAATATAATGAGTATGGCAAGACAGTGAATGACAAAAAAATTCTTATTTTGATTATCTGTCCCAGTGTCAGTAATTACTTGATTCCATTAATTTGGTCTCTTTCTCTCTCTTACATGAACATTAACTCTTTAGCTCATGACCTGTTATTTAAAAGTGGAAGGAAATGCTGGGATGCTTGTCAGCATGAAAAATTTCACATTTGTAATTTTCAGCTTGAATTTTTCACAAGCCATATGGAACCGTGCTGTAGACCAAGCATGGAGTGCAGATTTACTGTGGAGCAGCCACTAAGGAGGGAAGACAGCCTGTCTCTGCACATCACATTAGAGGGCCTCTTTGACCATGCATGCATGTAGATGTGTGTGCATGTGGTTTTTGTGTGTCTTTCCATGTGGATTTACTGCAGGCCTGACTGAATGCACTTGTCCCTCTGAGCTTGTGTGAGAGTAGGTTAGCAGATACGTCTTTGCCTTCTATGTCTTTCTCCTTACATCTGTACGCCCTCGTCTTGGCACTCACAGTGTCTTTCAGAGTAACTTAAGTTCTTAGTAGCCTCTAATGAGTGACAATGTATAGAGATTGCAGCCTATAGACTGAGAATCAATGACTCGACAGTGTGTGGTGAAGTGATCAGCATAATCGCTGTTCCGCTTTACTTCAAAGTCCAAGCCAAGCTGTTTCTTCATGACTATTGGCAAAACCACTGAGACGTTTAACCAAGGCCTAGACTGCAAATAAGATCTCTTCATTGCAGGAGATCTATAGTCTACTAAATGTAAGAGCTCTGTGGTCTAGGTATAAAGCCTATAATTTTTATACATTTCAGTACAATAAAGTGTGCGAATAAGAGAAAAAGACAGAAGGTGGTTTAACAGATGGAGAGGCACTAATGGCAAAGGAGAGGCATCGTTTTCTATTTTTGTATTCTGTCTTGAGTGATGCAAGATGAATAGAAAATATAAAGACACACACACACACACACAACACACTCTTTCAGCTTTCCTCCTGAGGTTGCCGCTACTGTCTTGTCTGTACATGCCTTGTGAAATGATGTCAAGAATGCGCATACACACATATTCACACATAAATGTATTAATGCTGGGTGAAGTAAAATCAAGCTGGGAGACATTTAATGTATTGCCATCATGGCTGTCTGGTGTTAGGTAAGGTAGAATCCAGTCACTGTTCACTGTTCACTCCTACTGATCCCTGATCACCGCACACAAACTGAGCTCGATGCTGTCTTTTTTAAACAGTGTGTCCCTGCTAGATGTGATTCGCTACAAGATTAGCCAGCTAGCCAGCTGGAATCATGACAGACCCTATTAACTGTGGTGGTTGTACACAATGTGTACTGTTAAAGTTGAAGGGACTTTTGTGTCACACTATATTTTAATGTATTTGAAAAATATCAACACTTAATAAATCAAAAATAAAAAACAGACATTTGTCAATTAAATATTTTGCAATATTTTAAGTTTTTACCCCCGAGTCACCTCAAACGCTCTCGCCTACATTCATCTGTAGCAAGTGTAGGTTGTCAGTCCACTGTTTACCTCAGCTGTCAAAATGCCGGGTATGAAGCGTCAACATCTATTTTCTCGGGAGGAGGCTGTGAAACTTTGTGAAAGGAGTCTGATACAGGTTGATGAGTCAGTGAAGCTCACTTCGGACCAATGACAGCGCTACTGAGGTTGCTGAGGATCCTGAACTTTTCTGTTGGTAAGCGTTGTTAGCTGGTGTTACTGAAACTTTCTTGGGAGTGGATCTAACATTGTCAGACTCGGGCAATTACAATTAGCAAATAAACTCTCATACGATGTGAGAATGCAATAAACTGTTTAGGACTCGAGCCTAACATTAGCTGGCATAACGTTAGCTTATAGCCAGCTCATTGTCAGATGTCCAGAGACAAAAGGGTTGGACTTCTAATCTGCTGACAACAAGTGACTGTGACAATATCGGGAATAAATAAGCATAGGCATGCACAGAAGAGGATGAGGTGGAGACAAGAGAGGAGAGAGCAGTGGTAGAGGAGGCAGATGAAGAAGAGGAGAGAGAGGCAATGAGAAAGAGATGATGAAACTATAAATGTACAAATCTTAAATGGTCATATGTAGTTTGAAAGAGCTATTTGTGACCTTTAAATTAAAACGAACTTATAATTGACTCTTTTCAATAGTTTTTTTTAGAATGTTCATCAGATTTCCTCTTTCTTTCAGAATTCTCAAGAATCTGGAACATTCTAATAGAATTCTATTGAGGTATAGACTTGTATTTTTTCATATGACCTTTCCAGTTGCACAAAGAAGTCTACTTATAAAGGAGACTACAAGAAATTGACCCAATTTCTGACTCAGTGTATGACCTCAGCAAACAATTTCCTGATGATTCAATTTTTATATTATACAAAATAATGTTCATTTTATAAAATACAGTCCGTTGTAGAGAAAAATAAAGCTGTAAGGTGTGGCTAAATGCCACCCCATTAAAAGAAAAAAAAAAACAGCAACAGCCAGTACTTAAGTCAAGGCTTCAGAACAGCACAGATCAATGGGTGAAATCATGGTAGCTATGTCCATCATCTATAAATGGTCTATGCTCGAGACACTTCATGTAGCCAGTTAGGATTTAAATTATTTTTTGACTATATTCAAAATTCTCACTGTACATATTTTTGTGCAACAACAAAAAAAATAGTTGCTTCAGAAATTAAACCCTCAGCCCCAAATTGAATCAGGTTGAATGCTATGAATAGAGGAGAGGGAGCTGTAATGTCAGTGACCACAGCCACTTACTGTGGTACTGTTACAATGAAAGCCGAATAACTGAATAACTTCAGTCATTGCCAGCACTGTAATCAAATTTTCTTTACATGCCGTGTGTGTGTGTGTGTGTGTGTGTGTACCTCTGTGAATGCATGTGTGCAAGAGAAAGAGACAGTGGGTGTGTTTTGAATTAGTGAGAGCGACAACCTTGAAGTGACCTAAAGGATTGTATTCAGTAATTATCTGATTACTCGTCTGTTTTTCCTCACTCAGACAACCCGCAACTGGATAATGCTGTAACTCGCTGATTACAACCTCCTTTATAATCAATCACCCATTAACAGAAGAATCCTCACAATGCAGAATGGCACACAAACACCACCATTACTGCCACTACTTCTGAGAAGAATGTGATAAAAGAAAAACACAAAAGTGCAACTGCTAAACTTTTCCTTGTCTTGTGACTTTTCTATTTATTTCCCTCACCCGCTGTTTTCAGTGTTCCCATGGCTTTGTGCAGACCTCAGCACTTCACTGAAAGCCTGGTGAAGCACCACAGTAAAAGTGTGTCTCCGTCCCCTCTCTTACGTCTGTTCACCATCCTTCCATTTATGAAAATGTTTGCCCTTGCCTTGTCAAGAATCTCTCTTTGAGAGGAGATGATGCCTGGCAGCCAGAGAACAGGAGAGTCAGTCTTACACACAAATATACACAAAACACACACACACACACACACAAAGCCATGGTTATAGGTACTCACATTCCAACAAGGACATACATTGACTGTACAGACACACAAACTCACAAAAAAATCTTGCTGTCTCCAAGACGTGATAACATTATGAGAAATTTTCAATTTCTACACAGAAGGCCAAAGGAGGAATGCGCGTCTGCCTAAAATGCTGGATTAAAGAAAAGTTTCAGACTCATCAATCATTCTCCCTTTCAGTCATCCACTAATGGAACATCTGCACAAGGCAGATGTTGAGACATCCAATACACTAAATGCAGTATGAATATCCTTATAGCGTCACTCACATTAGATACACAGCACCAAAAAAGACAAAGACAACCGGTTCAGATGAAGGGCAGCTGGTGCATGCCACTTATCACAACATGAGAGCCACAGGCAAACTGTAACATTTTCAAGCCATCACTGCCTATTATATGCAGTCAAACTAAACAAAAAATCCATTAATATCATGTCTTGCTTTTATCCTTAGGTGATTTTGTAATTTTCAAATAATTTAGTTTGGTTAGGTACGTTTTCTTTAATATGTTAGTGACTTCCCAATCTGCTCCACAAGTCTTGAAATACATTTTTCTCGCCAAATGATCATTTCTCTAAGAGAGGCACTAACCTTTCAGAGTTGCAACTTAACATCTTGAAGATATCTGCATCTTTAGTTGCCCCAAAGAAAAGACTTGGTGGACGATCCCTTGCTTATTTTTCCATGCTCACATCATCCCACCACAGATTTCATTTCAGTCAGCACCACTGTAGTGAAAAGAAGATTATTTCTATCTGTTGTAATTTTAATTTGGCAGAATGGCTTTGCTCTGGGACCTCCCCACCCTGAAAAGTAGCCAGGCTCCAGGACAGAACGGAGAAGCAGCAGTAACAACAGATATGATATTGATTAAGTCAGAAACAGTATTAAAATGAGGAGCTTGATAGAGGTGGGTTTCAAAGCAGCTTGCAGATGTGTAGCATATGTGGGCAGGTTAAAGCAGCTTAAATAGCACACCCTATAGAGATTTAGTTGGATATGTAGCCATCAACTGATGTTGGCTGGCTTTGAGATCAGCTGATCTTGTCTTTGTGGTCTGCCTGAACTCCTTTGCTTTGCCTACAAAGCAGTCTCCTATCTTACCAACTCCTTGTCATAGCCTCTATTTCCTGTGTTTAAGGACACAAAGGAAACAAAGCAGAAACAAAACCTCTCGAACAGTCTCAAAAAGATCCCTTAGGTGTGATTATCTTTGTTGTACTGGCTTGCAATAAATGTAGCTTGAAAATGAAAAATTATTAAGAAAAGCTTACATTATAATGAAATTCATGACAAACCTACAACCAATAAAGCTTGTAAGTCCACCCTTCTGACATAACCGTAATAAAAACCTTAAAAGCTTCAAAACGATACAAAAATTAATTCATGTTCTTGCCTGTATGTGTTTCTAACTGAACAGCATGACCTCGGGCACATAAAAAACTCTTATTCATTCACAGGTAGCAGCCATAATGTGTTCCCCATGAAATCTTTGTTTCCTAGAGGTATAAGATTTTCAGTGTCACACACACACATGTGATCTTTGTGAACCAGGGAGGCGAATACCCAATCTTCACATGAGAAATGAACTGAAAAGTAGTACGAGGCCTTTGGGCTCAATCATGGCAGTGACTCAGCCACTTGAATCACACGGGAAGGATATCACAGAACCAGGGATTTCTAATCCACAAAGCTCACTGCTCACTGTCTGTGCTGTAACCCCCAGGCATTTTTGAGAATCACCCCACCCTGATGGGACTGCGAGTACGCGAATGCCTCTGAACTAAGAAGACCTTTCTTGTTGGATTACTTGTATCCCCCTTTCTTTTATTAAAGAAGTTTTGTGTGTTCTTCCTGGCAATCTGCCTCGGTGGTCTCGTATTTCATTGTGAATCCGACCTCAGCATTCCCTTGGGTAGCAGACGGTCTATTCACTATAACTTTACAATATGTGAAAAGAAATTGGCTGCAGAGGTAATCTACAACAGAGCCAATATTGTGGATGTTGTAAACAGACAATGACCGACTGACAGGTGAATATACAGTACACGAGTGGACATACAGATATACAGCTACCTACCTGTGTGGCTCCTGTGTGCATGTGTGAGGGAGGCCAGACAAAGGGATAGCAGTAGACTCCACACACCCACTCCACAAATGCAAGGACCCCGTTCCCGCATTCTATCAAAAGGAAACAAAAACACATAAGTATGATTAGAGGATATATTAAAAAAAAAAGATTTAAAATAAACTGCAGTACTTTTCTGAAGTGTTCACATTTTATACATATGCAAAAATATTCAAGTGATTCTCACTTCAGAACTGCAGGGCGCAGCTTCACCTAGTATATCTCCACATCTCTTACTTAGTGACGCTCCATCCCTATGTACCAAATTGGGCACCACCTTTCTCATTAATTAAAGTTTGGACTTAGTCAAGCGCCACACACTGGCTGTATATGTTAATGCATGCTCTTGAAATGAATAAAGGATCAGGTGATTTGCAAAGGCAGTGCAGTGTTTTCCATGAACCCATTTTTCTCTGTTACAAATGACATGTTAGGCTACTGTGGCTTTTTGGCAGAAAAACTACAAAGTCAGGTGGTGTAAAGAGCAACAGTCCACATCAAGAGGATGTTGTGCTTGATAGATGTCTTAAACACTGCTTGACTGCTGGTCAAACCATGTTTAAAACCTAAACTCGATCTTAACTTTTTTACTTTTAGACTTTGTTGACTTTTTTTCCCAGTTTTCAGTTGTAGTTTGGTAGCTCATTAGGCAACAGTCTACTTGGTTAGGGCTGGGTTCCATGACTTGGTTTAAGATAAGGTCATGTTTTGGATTTAAACATTGTAGTAAAAGGGTTTCTTTTATGGCAGAAAGTCCTGAGGACAAACTTCTCCTATGTGGGGATGTATCCTCAACCTAACACTGCAAAACGCATATTGTTCAATCCCACACGCTGTACTAGCATCACTGAGAGTTCTCTAGTTCAATAAGTTGTCCAGTCTTGCATCCTAGAAATTGGAGCTATCTTTAGAATAAAACCAATACTTTCGCACTCAGACCTGGAGAAAGTCATCCACACATTTATTTTCTCAAAGTCGGAGTTGCAACCGTCTCCTCTCTGCATGAATGAAAAGTCCCTCTCTCGCCTGCAACTGGTTCAGAATTCAGCAGCACAGCTTCTTACTGGTAATAGCAGATGGCATCACATCACCACAGTCCTGGCTTTTTTCCATTGGCTCCCTGTGCAATTTAGAAATGATTTTAAGATTTTACTGAACACTTTTAAACCATGTTGCAGTCTGGCCCCAAGCTACTTGGAAGAAGTGTTGATCCCTCTGGTGGCCAGCTTGCAGCCGCAGATCCTCAGGTGGGGCACTTCTGGCTATGTCGTAGTTAAGACTAAAATCTAAAGGTGATTGCGCTTTTGCTATTAGGGCTCCTCAACTTTGGAACGACCTGCCTGAGGAGATAAAGCTTGCAGAATTAGTAACCTTCTTTAAATCACTTGTTAAGACACATTTTATAGACTTGTTTTTATGTGATTCCATTACATATGATGTCTTTTATCTTCTGGTTATTGTCATGCTTACTGCCTGCCTACAGCTGTTCATTTATATTTTTAATCTTTCTGTGTGTGTGTTTCTGTCTGTCTGTCTGTTTACCCTTTGAGTATTATGCTTTTGCCCATCTGTCAAAGCAACAATAATAATAATAATAATAATAATAATAATAATAATAATAATAATAATACCTGAGCTGGAGGTGTGACTGGACCTAGGCTGCAGTTGAACTAAAGCCCTGTGCAATAGTTTTGAGCCACCCCTCATTTCTTTATATTTTGTTTCCAAGGAGCCAGACTTTCTTGTAATTTTTTTTAAGTGTTCTTGAGCAATAGTTCTCCAGGTTTTATGAAGGTCTTTCACTCATTTTCAGTCCAGTTCTTGCACCTGACCATTTTCAGAGGAATGTTTTTTTCTTTCTTTTTTTGTTTGTTTGATAAGCCACTTAACACTGGCCGCAAGCATAAAAAAGCACTTAAATCAAGGGATGAATCAGTGTTGTGTCTACACATAACAGACAACATTAAAATTTTATTTTTAGGCACTTTGTTACTAGTAGCCTGTCACAAAAACTGATAATTTGTTCCCATTTCTTTAGTTGAATCTACAAAAAATGTCAAAGATAACACAGTTTGACAGACAGACAAAATAGTATTTTTGTACCAACAAGGTGACTGAAAAACAGCTATTAGTCGAAAACTTGGCATATCTCGGCAATGTGGTGTGTGTGGTGTGTCCCTAAAGGTTTACAGCAGTAACAGTATCTGAAAGTCATGTCCTTAAGAAAGACCTGACACAGGACCTGAGAGATGCATCTGGCCCTTCAGTTGAGCCATCTACTGTTCACCGAAGCCTCATCAGAAATGGTGTCAATAGAAGGGTGGCTGTCAAGAAGCACAATATAAAAAAAAATGAGGGGTGGCTCAAGACCTTTGCAGACTAATGTTGGTCAAGGTACCCCCATTGGTTGTGCAGTGACCAGCCTCTAAAAATATTCTTCCCCCTGCCTCTGTCAGCAGTACGCTGGCCAGTCTACGACTTTGGTTTAGACTCAAATACTGTATCTCTAACTACTAGATGGATGTATCACACATTTCTGGTGGTTTGGGAATCTTCTGACTTCTTCTCTCCGGCCACCAACAGGTCTAGGTTTTCACACTGAAAAATCTCAACACTTAATTCACTGATTGTGACATATGTACAGACATCCATGGTTCATAGATAATGAATCCTAACAATGCTTGTGTTCTTCTGACTTTTCCTGTTTGTGGCACAATTAGGTTGATATTTGTCACACTGAGCAAAATATCATCAGGCCAAAGTGTCATTTTTTTACCATAATAGTGATTTTATGACTTGCTTAGCACAATATGGAAAAGAAATGCGAAGGTAACATCATCCATATCAGGCTTGTGTTTGGCAATATTGGCTAATCACTTTTATCACTTTCATCCAACTTAAACACAGCACTCATCTCATGACACACTGACAGTTTGGGAATCTGGCGTAGTTTTTTTCCGTAGAGGAATCTCATTGCTCTTTGGGACACAGAGTTTCAAAATGTGAATACAGCAGCTCAAATATGCTGCTAAGTGAAAAATTGACTTCCCTCTGCAACATCCACCCATATGCTGCTGAATTGCTCGCTTCTCAAATCAGAGGTCACAAATTTCAGAAAGAAAAGACTGGAGGACAAAAGCATAATGCACATCAACACACAGAGTCAACTCAGGATAGGTGTTGAAAACCTGTTAGATAATAGATACTCCCAGGGCCAACGTCCAAGCAGCCAGTGACAAAAATAAGTAAAAAAAAACAAAAAACTAAATACTATGATCAAACTAAAGTAGTCCAAGGCTTTTATACTGTTGTATCTGCTGAAAGCACACAACTCACAAAAAAGGCAATAAATCTTCTAAAAAAAACAATAACGAAACTTTTCTAATAAAAATATATTATTAGTCAACAATATTGAAGCAATAATGGATTTTATTTACCTATTCTATTACGTTGTGGATAAGGCCAACAATGCTGAGTAAACACTTAAAGTACTGAAAATCTCTTGTGTTTCTCTCTGTCCGAATGCTGGCAGGCGTTTACATTAAAGTGAAGGGATGCATATAATTAAAGCACTTTACATTCTGGACACTAAGTATAGCAGAAAAACTTTCACAACAGACAAACAAACTGTCTGTTTTCTACCAAGGAAACTGTTTTGTCAGTAAACTTGTGTACATGTGTTTGTGCATTTGTATGAACAACTGCAGGATGCTAGTAAAGTAAAAGCAAATGTAAGAGGCAACATACAAGAGGTGAAGAGCGACTTAAGAACTCTGTTTAATCTTTTATATACGTTGCTCACATATCTGCGGATTTACTTCAAACACTCCAACTCTGTAAACTATATTGGTTCACCCACAGCCAAAGGGCAAACCTGGGTTTACCTGTGTTACACCATATTATTTTATAGTAAATAATATAATTTTATATGAATTGGTGTTGATGATATGAAGTTAGTCCTGGTGATAAAGTTCACACAGGCTTTGGTTGTCATCGAATATAAGTTGTTGTTTATTTGATATATGAATACAAATACCTTCCAAATTATGATGTACCACATTTGCATTTCCTCTAATAGCAGTTTTTAAATGATATGTTTAATGTTTTTTCAGTTTTTATGTCGAAAAAAGATAACAAAAAGTTAATACTGATATTTCTACTTCTTTTGTAGACTCTCTGCAGTCTTTGTAGACTTTCCACAAATCCATACTAATTTCTTTACTTTTATTTTTTGAGGATTCAGGTTTTCTGTTACATTTCTTTTTTTTATAAAATATAAGGCTTGTAATTACTGAGAATATCTTTTTATTATATGAATAATTATGTACAGCATATATGTATGAAGATCACGTTTCATCATTTTTCTTCATGTCAATATGTTATGTGTGAAGTTGTCAACTTTGTTCGAAAAATTATGTAGTGTTCATAACAATGCATAACTTGAGTGATTTCTTTAAGTCGTCTTCAGGAATAGTTCTCCAGTCTTCTTGAAGGACATTCAAAGCTCTTCTTGCCCTTTCTTCTGCTCTCTGTCAAGATGATCCCACACTGCTTCAGTAATGTTGAGGTCCAGCCTCTGGGGAGGCCAATCCATGACTCAATTGTGTGTTTTTCTATCCAGGTATACTTTTACTGCACTGGCAGTGTGTTTGGGATCATTGTTTCCCTTCCTTAAGAATGACTTCTTGACAGCCACCCTTCCACTGAGACAATTTCTGATGAGGCTTCAGCAAGCAATGGATGAATCAGCTGAAAGGCCAGATACATCTCTCAGGTCCTGTGTCAGGTCTTTCCTGGATTTTTTCCTATTTCTTAAGTTTCAGATGCTATTCATCAGCTGTAGATAGTTTTTTTTAGGCCTGCCACTTCTTCTTTTGCCTTCCACTTGTCCAGTTTCCTCAAATTTTTTAAAGGTCACACTGCACACCATGCTCAGATATGCCAAGTTGTCAGCTAATAGCTCTTTTTGAATCAGGTTGCAAAAATACTATTTTATGCCTGCCAAACTGTGTTATCTTTGGCATTTTTCATAGATAAAGAAATTATATGCTTTTGAAACATGCTGCTAGTAACAAAGTGTCTAAAGATACATTTTAAAATTGGTTCTTTGCTGAGTTGTCTGTTATGTGTAGACACACCACTGGTTCATCCCTTGGGTTAGGTGCCTTTTTTATGCTTCAATGATTCATTTTTTCAGGATTAAGTAGTTTAACAATCTGAAAATGGTCAGGTACATGGACTGGACTGAAAATGAATGAAAAAGCAGCCAATGTCCAAACAGAAACTTTGAAAGACCTTCAGAAAGCCTGGAGAACTATTGCTGAAAACCACTTTAAAAAATGAAAAGAAAGTCTGGCTCCTTGGAAGCAAAATAAAAAGAAATGAGGGGTGGGTCAAAACTAACAGTATGTGTGTGTGTGTGTGTGTGTGTGTGAGAGAGAGAGAGAGACGGAGAGAGAGAGAGAGAGAGTCTGGGCAGGTTAACTAAGTGCAGATGAGATTATACACATACCTGGTTGGATGTGGGCATAAGATGATGTGTTTATTTGTGTGCATATTCTATATTCAGGCATATATCCGCATGCACGTGTGTGACTGCTTTTGCCATGAGGAAGTGTGTGTTAAGCTCTGGCTTGAGTTCTGAGCTTGGTGTGTGAGTCATCTGGTTATGCAGCCAGACATTTCTAGAGCTTGGAGAAGCTGCAAAGCCAGACACACTGAGCCAAGGCTTTTTCTGGTTACAGGGCATCACACACACATACACTCAGAGAATCATATACATATATATACATATACATATATGCTTTATTGTCACTTTTCATCTCTTGTCCCTTTCCCTTCTTGCCCCCTCTCTCTTTCAGTCTTCCTATATCCTTCCTTCTCTCCATTCTCCTCTCACCCCCTTCCTCCTGTCCTCACCTATCTTCTGCTAGTACTAAATAATTAGGAAACAAAGCAGAGGCGCTGCCTCCTTCCTCTCCAGCTCATTTAGATACACAGCAGTGTTTGTGATGATGCAGTGCCACTTCATTATGGCTGGTTGTTTGGTCTGTCTGCCGCAGAATGAGTGGGTGTGTGATATAGAAATGGATTCAGAAAGGGGCAGGGAAAGAGAGAGACTTCGAGAGAAAGAGTAGTGGAAGTAGCACTGTGGTTGTGTGTGTGTTTGTGTACGTGTGTTTCTGACTGCTCAGGAACAAGCGGGTCTGATCAATAGCTTCTAAACAGCTTGACTCTCCATCAGAATCAAACTCAGCAAACGATGGTGAGTCACACACCTGCACAAACTCACAAGCAACAGACACTTTTCAATATTGACAAACCAAAAGTCCATGTGTGAGTTAGGAAGTTTGTGAATTTTTGAGATCACAATTGCTGATAAACAAGCCCTTCAAGTACCGTAGACTCCAGAATTCCTGAACTCCTCTAATCACATCTTTAGTGTGAATACTGGTGTGAAAGCAGCATTAAATCTCATAACCCTGGATGATGTAGCTTTTTTAACAGAACACAGAGGAGCAAAAGAGAAAGTAAAAGTGAGCTGAGAAAGAAATAGTTGGTGAAAGAGCGGTGGTCTCTGATGAGTTCTGCAGTCTGTTCCATCCCTTTAATTAGTCCCATTGGAATGCCCTCCCCGCTCCACGCAGCTGATCAGTTTCCTCTCCATATCTCCAGTCTGTTTTGTGTGTGCACGCGCGTGGGCATGTCTGTTTGTATGCATCTTAGCTAAAGCCGGACAGACATCTCACGGGCATATGAGCTCTGGATGAGCTCCCAGTGGTAGAAGAGAAAAATATAGTGGAAATGCATTAATATTCTAGGAGTTTCCATTCTTTGAGATATTTGCCATTTGGAAAATGGGATCCCTGTCCTCTCTGCATCAGTCACTGCAGCAATTAACATAAAGTGATTTTGATATCAGAACATACACAGTGTTATCCTGTGGTCACAAAAACTGACATTTTATTTTCTTATATATGGAGAAACAGTTTTAATCTCTGTCAGTGACATAATTTGCAAAAGAGAATAAATTGTTTTAAGGCAGCGAGATGTACCAGTACATTATAATCCATTTTCAGGGGTGCTTTCACACCATTTTGGTAGGGCTGTGCCATATCATACAGTCCATGATAATACCAGTATAAATTTTTATGTGATATTGCGTTACTAATGATATAGTGATGCCATCTTTTTACGTTCCTTAGCATGCACAACAACGACACAAGCCCAGAGAGTGGGAGCAGCATGTCAGCCTCCAATGACGATTTAGTACCTAAAAAGGGAGCTACTTCAACAGCCTCCAACAAAGCACATTACTTTTTTAAATATGCAAGAACACTCGCCATGGGTCTGGGTCTTTGACCCAGTGTTTTGAGTTTGGACTTTCAATTTCTGTTGTTATTGAATATTTTCTGTTTGACTCTTTGTTTATTGTTTATGGAGTCTTGAGTTTTGTACTTTCAGCAGATATTTCCTGGTTGGTTTCTTTATGTTTATATTCTCAGGCCTTGTTAGTTTTAGTTTAGCTATCTGGGTTCTGTTCATGGTTATAGTTTGTTTACATTCAATTCCTTGTTTCAGTTATCCTGCCTCCCCTGTGTTCCCTGTGTCTTGTTGTTAAGTCTTCGTCTCTGTGTTAGGTGTTTTCATATTTTGGTATTTCCTGTTTTATTTTGGTAGTCTCTTGTGTTTTGTGCCTTGTCTACTTCCCTTGTCTCGCTACTTTGTTTTAGTTCAGGTGTGTTTAGTTCCCCAGCTGTGTCTCATTCCCCATTAGCCCTCTGTGTGTGTATATAAGCCTCAGTTTGCCTTAGTTCTTTGTTGCGTCATACTGTTGTCTTCTGTGTTCCTGTTCTCATCCCTGGTGTGTTTTCCATTTGAATTCGTGGACTTTGTTATCTGCTACCATTGGGGCTACTGCTCCGCCTAAATGAAGGTTCATTTTTAATTTAATGTTTATGAACTCTGTCCCTGAAGTCTGCATTTGGGTCCACAACCTGCACATCATGACAAAACGGTTTCCGATAAAGGTGGAAACAACAAACTTGTTTCACTACTTGAGGCAAAAACACACTGTCGACTACAACCTTTGATAAGGTTCCTTTACAACAATTTTTTTTTAACAACTGTCATTTTACAGTTGGAAATTACCAGTAAAAGAGAAAAGTAATAAACATAAAAGATTCAAATGGAGAATGGTGACATTGTTTCCAATAGCTTTGGTGCTTCTGAACTTTTTGCTTTTCTTTTTTTTTTGTATTTCTCATTCCACCTGTGTGCAGATTCCAATATATCTAATGGCAACTACTTTACTGATTTGTAAATCTAAACTACAGCGTATCCATCTGCTCTTTGTGATCTGTAAGCAACCAGTATACAGTAATACTGCATTACTGTATATTAATGCAGTTGGTAACTATGGTAACAGGTTTACATGTCTCCACATGAGTGCAGGGATTTTTCATGATCAACCAGATAGTCAAAAACACTTTGAAAACGGGGTGTGATTAGCTTTTCCAATTCAATCAAACATTCTGGCAGATTTTGCCAGATTGTGAAAAAAAGACAGACCTCCTCCTGCTGCTCCTCCCTCTTTGTTCTAAGCACAGACCAAACAGAGGTCATGGGCATACACGCTTTACATGTAAGCGTAAGTTAATACTAACATTTGGTTTCACACAAGACTCAAACCTTGCTCTCCTATGTGAAAACCCTCTGCTCAAAACAATGCACCACTATTCTACTTCTAGCATATGCTTCTTGTTCTCTCTGTACTACTTTATCCTACTCAACTGCAATAGTTGTAAACCTATGATTGGTCAAAGTCTCCCATTACAGGCTAGATTTTCTGACGCCTGTAAACAGAGCCTAGAAGAGGCGCAGGAGTCAAGTTCCCTCTCACACCACTTGAATTACAATATGCTGAAAGGTTATAATTTGTTGCTTTAGTTTAGTTTTTTTGTCTTGTTTTGTTTTTGCTCAAAAACATCAAAAACATGTTGCTTTCCCTAGCTTTTCTTTTATGTCTTGTGTCTTTGTCATTATTCATAATAATAAAAGTATTCAGCTTCAGTATTCAGTGTAAATCATGCTCGCAGTTAGTACTTAAACAGAAGAAAACTGCCCAGTTAGTGTGTTGTCTGTATGACTTCATGTTTACAGCTCTTTGAACACAACAAAGACGAGAAACACACACCAACAACATATCATTTTTGCCAGGGCCACACATGTGTTTGAGGGCCCTAAAATCTTTCCGTTGTTATATGATGTCATCTTGCATTGAGAGTAATTTTAGCTCTACCTGTGAGAAAATCTTTGGCACCAATTAATCGTGACATGTGTGATCCCTACAATCTGTTAACTTGTACTTTTTTCTGTCCTTGAGCATAGAAATTAACTAGCTATTGTATGACTGTGACATGGGAACAATAGATATGAATCATAATTATCCTGACAATTTAAGGGAGAGACGACTATCTCGCTCTCCTGAGGAGCAATACTGTGGCAAAGGTCATCACGATACTCACAAGCTCGTTGTTCTAGTTGAAGTCAAACTATCAAGAGAAAATGGAAGATACTACTTGATACCGTGTATAGAAGGGAAGTAAAAGAGCCGAAGGGAATGGTGCAAGAATGGAGGAGAAGGAAGGTCCCCAAGATTCCCAGTGAGAGGGAAGGATGCAAAGAAAGTGCTATAACAATTCATAATCAGACAATAAATATTGTTAAGAGCACTAGACTCATGAGTCCAGTAATTATTTGGCTGGCACATTGGTTGATGATTATTTTGATGACAGCCAAGTACCCGAACCACAGTCTTTCACTCCATATTTTTTGTCTTCCTCTTCACCATTAGCTGTCCATCAAAGGAAAATAAAAAGTTTACAAACAATACATTGTAATGGTGTGCCAGCCATCTATGGTCACTGAGTGTCCAGTTTTTTTTCTAAACTGAATTTGCCATCTATTCACATTTATCTTTTGTAAGGTCACAAGGTCTTTCAGTGATAAGGTACATAGCTTGATGTTCCAAACAGAAATGTTCTTAAGGTCAAATCCTGGTGTAGCCTGAATTACACTATCATAATAGCAGAGCAGAAATACTGAAAAACTGCAGGTGTGTTGCCTTCACCTTCTATCTCCGCTCCTACTAAACTGGTGCTACACACAGCAGCAGATAAGAACGGGGAATCTGGGTATTCTTGTGAGTTAATGGACGGGCTTGTTTTGTAGCCAGAGTTAGGACTGCTAGGACTCTCCAAACCTAATTGCAACCTCGGGAGATTTCAGCTTGATTAGGCCTCTCTGATCCTGCCAGAAGCATGTCTGTGTGTGTGTGTGTGTGTGTGTGTGTGTGTGTGTGTGCGTGCGTGCATTTGTATGCATGAGCATGTGTTTTATGTGTGTGTTTCATTAATCAAATCCACAGTTTGGCCGTTGTGGATAAATTCACTCTATGTGACCTGTAGAAAAAGCCAGTGGCTAAAAATTAAACCTCCAATATAACTACCATCGTGGAATCTCAACACTAACTCTGAAGCTGTGTGTGTGCATGTGAGTCGATGTGCATGAAAATAAGGAGAAAGATGGGGGGGAAAGAGGGAACGATAATGAGGAGTGGATGTTTCCTCCACCATTCCTCAACCTTTTATCAGTCTTTCACTAGTTAACAGTACACTATGACTTCAGCAGAGTGCACATCACAGACTTGACATTCCTGTCTCTCAAATCAGCTTTTGCCTGCTGCTGCTACATGTGTGTCCCCAACACATCCCTAAAGCTTGATTCGACCCAAGGGTGTCACACTCCATCCATCTCCATCCTCTCTCCTTCCATGGCTCTGCCTCTGTTTGCCGCACGCTGTGCTAACCTGGAGAGTCCGTTGCACCGCGAGGTCCGATCCTGATGTCACTACCAATCCATCGTCCACACACAACACAGTCACCCCGAAAACATCCTCAGGTCAAACACACAGAAAGACTTGGGCACACACAGAAAAAAAAAACACACACACACACCGCTGCAGTGTGTGGCTGCTGACAGTGCAGATCCAGGTGGTTAACGCAGTTATGTTGTCTGAGCCTTTCTATCACCCACTAGTCCAACAGCATCAAACAATAAAAGAAAAAGGGAATTGCTTGCCTTCACCTACAGGCGTGAGCTACACCAACCCTATAAGCTGGCTTAACACTGCAAAAATAACATCAAAGTCCTTCTCTCCATAGAATACACAGCAAACCACTTTTATATTTATCTATCACTTTTTGACTACACTTCAATTTCCGGCGACGTTCTTGGGCAATGACAGAAAAAAAAAAAAAAAACCACTTTGAACTAAATAAACAAATGCAAAGAGGGATCTCGTGAAGCTTTGGAATTGAGGAAATATATTAAAGCAAAATGCTAATGGCCTCCACTATGTGCTCCCTGATGTGGAAAGAAAGGAAGCGTCAGGCATGGGAGAGCATGGACGGAAAAAAATAATCCAGGAGGAAGAGATGGCTCCTTTTAATTCAATTTAAATGCAGTTTTTTTTTTTTAAAGCTTTGTAGCCTCTTGGCTGGAATTATTACAGCACTTGATGAGCAAGGTGGAAATCCACTTTAAGCCTTTGTGGACACATGGAGTGCTTTTTTTCTGCAGAAGAAAAACAACAGTTAAAATGTAAAACTCTGACTCCAATGAACTGATGCTGTTTCTGAACAAGCACACTTATGAACTAAGGCAGTTCAGTTAAAGTCTCATCAAAGAGTAAAAACAATAAGGAACTACAGAGCCTCAGATGCTTTAGGAAAACTAGCTACTAAGCTACTAGATGCTAAGAAAAGGTGCAGCTCTTTGCTTGTTTCTGGACTCAGTGACACAGGAAGAATGCAGGTTCTACTTTTCCAGCTCACTTTAATGGGAGTGTGATTTCATCCGTCTATCTCCCAGACAGACAGGTGAAAGCGACCGGCAGTAAAAGCACTTACTCGCTCTCTCTCCCTTCCACTCCTCTCTCTCTCTCTATGCTTTCCTCTCTGTCCCTCCCAACTTAATTTTTCATCACACTGTGGTTTCCAGAAGACCGGGGCTTTTTCTTTTTTCCACTGCCCTCAGCTGGTATATTTAGATTGCGGGTCTTCTCCACGTCCATTTCTATCTTTCTCGTCTTTCTACTTACTCACAAGTCATTACTGTCTTCATCACTGACTGAATATTCATTGGTTATCTCATTGCCTTTATATTAGAGCAGAAACAATTAGTGAGAGAATCAGTTTGTTAGTTTTCAGTAAACCCCATTTATAATAATGCCACCTGACTTCTAGTAAAAACAGACCTATTTCTGGCTAATCTTTTTTACCTTTGAATTACGACAAGTCATAAGGCGTTGTCACTTGAACTGTTTTTTTTTTTGTTTGTTTTTTTTTGCTGAAACAGCTCAGTCTGACATTTTTCTGTTAAATACTGGCGGTTTATGACATATAAAAAACACAAAAGTCCTGTCCTAACTAATTAAACACTTTATGCCCTGTTGAGAGTAAAACCTTAAGACCACACACACATATACATGTACATATACAATACTCATACACTCTGAAAACAGCACCTGCCACTGAGGAAACCAATATTTCATTTAAATTCAGTTAAATTAAAAGACAAGCTGCTGCCAGTCAGGTACTTCAAAAAAATGTTCAATCTGAGCATAAAAAAGAACTGGGTTCATCCATGTGTGTCTGTGGAGGACTGCCAATACTGCTAGTTTCAGTTTATGTAGAAAAAACATAGTGTTTGACAAAGGGGGAGCGACAGAACAGGATAAAAGTATAAAAGTTCAGTGAACAACTGTCTTTTTCAGGTTTTTTTCCTGTACGTGTGACTGATGATCAGTGATGTGAGTAGATGAGAGGCAGGAGGTAACGATTAGTGTCCGCGTTGCCTCCTCCTCCTCAATTTAATGAATACCTAGAGAGTTCAGGCACTGGTATGTCTTCCTGCTTTGTTTCCCTTTCCCCATCTGTCTTTCTCTGATAGATTATGGAATTTCTGAAGAACGGTAAACGGACTGGTTCTTATATAGCACTTCTCTGCTCAAGCACTCTATACAACATGTCTCATTCACCCATTCAATTCAATTCAATTCAATTTTATTTATATAGCGCCAAATCACAACAACAGTCGCCTCAAGGCGCTTTATATATTAGGGTAAAGACCCTACGATATTAGACAGAAAACCCCAACAATCAGACGACCCCCTATGAGCAAGCACTTGGCAACAATGGGAAGGAAAAACTCCCTTTTAACAGGAAGAAACCTCCGGCAGAACCAGGCTCAGGGAGGGGCAGCCATCTGCCACGACCGGTTGGGGGTGAGGAGAAACAGAAGAGAGCAGAGGGAGACAGGACAAAAAAGGCACACCTATGGGAGAGAGACAGGGTTAATAATAGCTAATGATTAAATGCAAATGGTGTATAAACACATGGAGAGTGAAAGAAAGTGAGGAAGAGGAAGTGCTCAGTGCATCATGGGAAGTCCCCAGCAGCCTAGGCCTAT